>JACMIF010003396.1:0-14728 GCA_014805445.1 Diplogasteroides magnus
CTTGCAGAACTCGTTCGCCGCAGCCGTTGTGGTTGGATTGAAGATGATCTTGAATTCCCTTGCTGCACGCGTGCGCGGTTCATCGGTGGTCGGGGTCTTGTCCTGAATGATCAAGCCATTGAGGGAGGTATCGTATTCCCAGATACCGTACTGGCTAAATTACCGTAACCCCATATACCGTACCCTATCAACTCACATCCTCAGGGGCGTCCGCCATGGGAGAGTTGTTTTCGCGGCTAATCTTGATGGAGCGGCCACTCGCGGCGAGAGAGACGAATGAAATGAACCCTCCTGTCTAAAATGATCGCTTAAATAGTGTACGAGCGCACCCTGTCAGACATGTCTGCAGACAGTACTGTTTCATTCCGCACGTATGCGCGCAAATGAGATGCTAATGAGATTTGAGGAAGGGTTTTTGATTTTTTCTGACGACAAAATGAAAACATAGTAAAACAACAACTGCACGTTTGTCGGGAATGCTAATAGGCACCTGTTAATTATATTTGGGACGCGATTTGAACATTTTGAAAGATACATATGAAATAATTCCTGCGTATCGCGTCCCAAATAAAATTGTGGTCACATCGGTGAAGCGGGGCGGTTGCGTCGCGGTCAGAGGTGCAAATGACGGAATTATACGAGTCATCCATGTCAAACGATCTATGCCATCGTAAATGGTAAAGGTAATTGTCTACTATCAAGCGCATCCGCTGAGAAGCGGGAATCTGCTGGGGAAAGTTCCTTGTAGCGGATTCGATCGTACATTGTATTATGTGATATGGAATGGATGAACTTGGTTCAATTGCAGGAGATGCGACAGTGGAGGATAAGGCTACGTTGGATGCAGTGAAGACTGAGTGGCTGAGATGGAGGGAAGCGGAGGTGGGAGTACTGTAGATCAGAGTGAAGAGAGTAGAGTACTGTAGATGAGCGTGAAGGTAATAGGGTACTGTAGATGAGATTGGAGAGAATGGAGTACTGTAGATGGGGGGGGGGGTGGAAAGGATAGAGACACACGCCAAGTTTGCAAATGAGCATTTGTATATTTGTGACCTTATTTTCATTGACATGATCCTTGAACATTGTAAGATTACAAGGGGCTCCTATACTCATTCATACTATAAATGATTGTTTCTTTTGTCTTCAGGCAGAATTGTCAGCTGCACTCGGACAGTTGAGCGAGACGAAGGAAGAGGAGCCCAGTGACGATGAGGAGGACGAGGGGGCGATTGTGGAAGTAAGGAGTTTGACCCAACTAAATACCATCCATCGGTTACTGTAGTTGGATCATTGTGTCTCGTTGGTCTCCTTCTTATTGTTAGCACTGCAGTAGCTCAATCAACGGGAGATTATATGCTTGACCTAGCGAACGCTTTTCGGAATGCTACGGGAGTGGTAGCGGTATACGGTAACCGTTGCTCTTTCAGTTGTCGAAAGCCCTGGAGGAGGGTTCGCTGTCACTGTGGCCGGACGCGGATGCCCGCTCTTTCTACGAGCGACTACTGTCACTGAGACAGATTGTCCCTGCTGCACTCTTCAAGGAGAACGACCAGAGGTACGGTAGCCGAAAATGGGGATACGGTAGAATGAAAATAGATCGGAGCGGATCGATATCATGTCTGGTGATGGAGGGGCGACACGTACTTTTGGGACGGGAAAAATATGTTTTGGCAGCTATAGAAAAAATATGCAAAAAGTCGAAGGAGGACAGCCAGAGGTACTGTAGCGGGCAGGAGACAATAGCGCAACGGACACTTGTTGATGAAATGGACAGATGCGCCTTCCTGCCCGTCATTGTTTCAGCGCAAGCATACATTTCATGCTGATGGCGCAACTCTGTAGCCTGGAATGTGATACGGTAGAATAAAGATGTATCGAAATGGATCGACATCTGATTGTGAAATAGCACTTTCGAAGTACACTTTCTGTAATCTTTCGCTGGAGAAAATGACAGCATTTTCCTTGGAATCAGTTTCTGGCTGTTGAGATTCAGTTTTCACATTTCTACAAGTACAGAAGTCGCCTTGATCAATTTTCGGGATAAATTATTTTATTGTATTGACCGTGAAACGTATTGCAGACTGGAAGAGGCTCGAGCATCTGGTATTCCGTCTGACGGCATGGCAGTCAGTATCGAGGATGTGGATATGGATGGACTGGACAGTGAGGAGGCGGAGAATGGAAAGGGAGAGGAGAAGGAGGGAGAGGACGATGAGGATGAGTGAGTGGTTGTGGTTACTATGGGTAGTAGAGCTGGCAGATGGATCGTTAATTATTAGGGATCGCGATCAGTGAGAGCGGTCGTTGCCGATCCCTGATCGGCGTGATCCCTGATCGCGAATGAGTTTGCCGATCACTTGCCGATCACTCACAAGGAAAGCACCGGTGACCCCCATAACATGTGAACCACTTATCATAAGGGATGAACGCAGACCCCTTGGGGTAGTCTCCGAAAAAAACGTAGCTAAAAATCAGTTCAGGGCCGTTTTCGGGAAAACTTGAAGTGAATTTTGCCCATGGTTAAGCTGAAGAGCCATCCGGCTATTCATGGAGCACCTTTGATTTACACCGCCGATTGGTCATCTAGCGTAGCGGCAAAGCTCTCCCCTCTCTCACTTTTGGACCCCGGTTCAACTCCCAACAATGACAAACTAGTTTGGCAAGTTTTATTTTTGTTCTCAACATACAGAAACATTGGAAACTGGCATACAAAGTCATCTGATCACTTCTAACATCTGTGCAGATCTATGAAATTACAGTTATGGCCGATGCATGTCGAAAATGCGTCCGTTTAAAACCTTCATATTTTACGATTATTTCACCAATAGCAAGTATCTTTGTTTTGTTCTCAATATTCTTTTAAACCATTTAAAACGATAATATAGAAAGGACTTATTTGAAACACATCTTTTTTGATGAAGTGGAGTGTTTCTCAGTCAATGATCGGCAAATGATCGGTAAACGCGCATGTAAATTTTATGCATCGCGATCATTATTCGATCACTCCATGCAAAGATGCGGTGTTCATTCGCTCTCACTCATTCTTTGCCGATTCATCTGCCAGCTCTAATGGGTAGGGTAGGAAATGCAAGCAGAGGTACATTTTTCTATCGTTTCATTCCCTCGGAGCGGTTGTTCATCACATGAGAGAAGCAGCCGCTCCGAGGGAATTGGACGACAGAAACGTGCACTTTTGCTTGGATTTCCTACTGACGTCTCATGAGCCATTTTAACATTACATTAGTCTCTTCCGATTTGTATAAATATATTTAATCGCACAGCTAAAGGATCGAAATGCTTATCTTGGGGTTACGCAAGGGGATTTTTTAATTAAAATTTATAACATGTCCTGTTGATTTTGTGTGAATTTAATCACATAAATTGCACAGGAATTGTGCTCGGGCGATTTCTTTCTATTGTAGTATTCCTGTCAATTGCAGATCGACTCTGGAACCGGATGATCTGGACGATCGAACGCTGGAAGAGGAGGAGGATGAGGATGGAGGAGTGAGTTAAACTTGTACTTTGCTCCCTCATCTCTTTGTAGTTTGATCCCTCTGATCTTAAGTGACCCTATCACTGCTTTTAGATGGGAGAGAGGGAGGAGAGGGACAGGACGCCCAGCAGTGCCACTCCACTCGCGCCCCAACTGCCCACTGCAGAGAACAGTCGCGAGAAGAAGGAGTACATGGATGTGGGTGGTTTGGAGATGAAACATATTTGCACTGGGTTTCCAAATCGGTAGTACAGCACATTTCTCATTCATATAATTCACTCTGAGTAATTGTCTCTCTCACGTAATGGACGGCTCCGAGGGAATTAGATGACAGAAATGTGCCACTTCTGTATTCCATGCGGGAATGAGTACATACCTGCTCGGGGTCGTGACGGTGGAATGGGGGTCATCCTTGGAAATGGGGATCTGGCCGAAATGCTCCCGGGGGCACCCTTAAATTGGACCCCATTGGGTTCGGTGGAAGTCCCTTGCGTAGGTATGAATGAGTAGCTCTTCGATTCTGCTTCGGCAATTGCGTTTCCTATCTTCCCAGTATGCTATCATCCACAATGGTGTCTCGGACGGAATTCAGGAGCGTCATAAACATTTGCGCCGTGACAGTGAAATGGACACGTGAGCTGTGATGGCGTGCATCTGTCCGTTTTCACCACTATGGCATTCTCGACATACTTGTCTTTCGCCCGATTTTGGACTTCACAGGCAGCTGCGTTCTGTAATTGTGTGTATAATTGCAAATTATTGTTCGAGTACTAAAACATTGTTGTGATTTTGTGGGGGGAAAACAGCAACAGCTTGCCAATTTTGTGTTTCACCACGACAGTAATTGCTGGAAACAGGGTGAATGCACTGTGAATAGTAGGATATCCCTTCATATTGAATGCTGAGATAACATCGCAAACATTTGCATAAAGGCGGAAGTGATGGATAGAGGAATTTTTCATTCACTACAAGTTTGACCGGCTGTGTAGGATGTCGCAGTAAAGTGCACCAAAGTTGTATGTTCACTCATTCCGACCGGTTGTCTATGATGAGCGAGATAGAACGAGTCGATGATGCGTACAGGATGTTTCGAGACTGATCATTCAGATCTTCCTGCGTGAGCTGTACTCGATGGCGAACAGGGAGAACATTGATCAGGCCGCGCTGGACTACGTCAGCAACAATCTGAACACGCCGGTGCGTAGTTTGATCTTTGATCTTTATATTTTATAACTGAACCATAAATCATTGCAGATCAACCGTAATCGCCTCCACCGATTTCTCGTACGCTGCAATCGCATGCAGGTGCATTTATGTTTCAGTGGTTCCATAAGATGTTATGAGATCATCGAAAAAATGTTGGTGCCAAATTTGCCGATCTGACATATACTATCATCACCATCTCGAATTGTGTGTTCATCGAATATATGATTAGCTTGGACTCCGAAAAGAGAAATTATAATGAATGATGGTGATTGCCTTGGATGTATTGAAACTGTCTGGGCATAGAGGTGCACGGAATTGCCTCAGGAGATTTCCCCTCCTCACAATTAGCGCGTGCGCCTGGTAGAAGTAGACCTTTACCTACTATATCGCTGATGATGACCATATTGACAACCGCCATTTCGAACCGTCTAATTCCACCCTTAGCGGTTATCTCTGCGAAGTGAGTGACGACCGCTAGTAATGGAATTAGACGGTTCGAAATAGCGGTTGTCAATATAGTCATCATCAGCTACACCCTATCTGTAACCTTGCAGGTCCTTCCCTTCTACGGTCGTTTCCTGGCGAATCTGGACCAAGTGATGCACGATTTCGTGTCCAAAGTGTGCACGGATCTGCTGACGCGATTCCGGTCAGGAGCTCATTTGACACCCAGTGCCCCTTTCCTGTTTGGCACTCGGAACGTGCTGAAAAACACACGAACTGATTAACTTTTATTGGTTGTGAAAGAAGCCTTTTTCGCAAAAAGATTTTAAAATTGCACTGGGAAACATTAATTTTGTTCATATCGGTGAACGTACGTTTCATGTTGGCTATTACTTGGTCAGGATAGGTGTCGATTGATAGGATTCTTCGATTGTGGATAAATGAACGAATCGATTAAATTGCAGTGAGCAGCTGTACAAGGTGCAGAGCTACACGCTCAACGAGAAAGTGGCCACAACTTCGTTAATCTCTGAACTGGTGAGTTGTATGGTTGAAGAAGAGAACCTTGGAGGGAGTCGCATATCATGCGGCATATGTGACGTTATTGACAGCCGGTTAATACTTTGGGAACTCCTGTTAAGAATTTGAAGGCAACACCGGCTGTCAATAATGTCCGAAATGTAACATCAGGAAAGAAAACAACGGACATTTGCGCCATAAAGCACGAAATAGTCATGTGCGGTCATCGCTCAAATAAACGGCTGTCAATAACGTTCCATAAAGCGATCCGTATTAGAAGCTACGGTTTGCAGGTCAAGTTCGGTCTGATTCCCCGTGCGGAGGCGCTCGTCTGTCTGAAGCAACTCGTGTACGACTTCCGTGGCAATACAGTTGACATGGTCTGCGCCTTTCTGGAAGGAAGTGGACTATATCTATACAGGTGAATCAATGTTGGCAGGGGGGGGTGTGAATCCAAAAGTGCTTTCCATCTCTCTCTCTCTCTCTCTGTCCTCCATTGCGCACTCATATCTATAATCAGAGCAGACCGAGTGAGTGAGAGCACAGAAAGGCCGAATGCACTTTGGGATTCATTTTGCCAAGATTAATGTGGATGATGGGCCGAGCGCTATGAATCCCCCTACATGTGTCCATTTCGGCGAAAATGACGCGATCATCGATCATCAGACTGCTTCACGGTGTGCACAAAACCTACTGTTCTGTACTTACAATGAAACCTGCGGATTCTTTGTCACATGTGTGAAGTATAATTGAAGAACGCGGAATCAAGCGTTTACTCAAAGAGTTCAACAATACAGCACAATAAAACACTGTAATTGTAGTAGTTGCTTATGTATGCCAGGGAGGCTGTGTTATTGGCTTGTTCGGATTATTACAGTAACCAACAGATTCGGTTCAGGAACACGGACAGTCACGCGAAGATGAAGACGTTGATGGAGGTGATTGAGAAGAAGAAGACGAGGATCAAGGACGGAAGGATGCAGGTACGGTATATAGAGGGGGTACGGTAGACCGAAATGGAAGTTACAGTAAGTTTTTAATTACAACCGTAAGCATATTAACGTTTACCCTTCTTCTTTTATTTTGATGGCAAAATGTATGAGAAGCTAGGCTCGGAAACAACATAAACTTAGCAAATTGTGAAAATGTATCTCGGTCGTGAAACATGCTTGAATGCGCTTCCCCTGTAAATACACGGTTTGTCACTGGATGTTAAAAGTGGCAACGGGGACTTATTATAATAAATTAGGTCTGCAATGCGATCGTCCACCCATTTAACAATAAATCGGGTGAAGGACAACAGCGCCACAATGGTGAAACTGACAAAACACAATGGTGAAATCCGCCATTATTCTGCGCATCTGTCCATTTCGCCTTTTCCTTTTGCTCGTTTAACTATCCAATCTTTATGTCTTTCTTCTCTTTTTTCATCTTTCTGTGGCGTGCAGTGCATGGGGAAATAGTGAATGGAGTGAAGTGGCTGTAGAACGATGCGAAATCGGGACAGATGACTCTATCTCCCATTTCTCCATCCTCTCCATCCCTCTCTCCTCCCCATCTCTTTCCGCACCTACCCTCTTCCTGGTCATTGTACCACAAACCCGCGCGAGGTGCGACGCGGGCATTGCGTAAGTAGCGTGAAAGGTCTATTCTGCCAAATTGGAATATTTTGTCGAGAGGCTAGCTTAGGCTAGCCGCGAAATCTGTTCATGGGCGTTCGCTCGTGAATAATCAGCATTGTCACGCGTGGTCAATGTTGATGCTACGAATGAATCTGTGACAGTGTGAATGGCTTCATTTACATAGATAGCAGGAGTTTCCATGCAGTCGAGTTTAAGTGGTGCAACATTCTGCTAACGGAAAGAGGTGCTCTTATTTTAAGGCCGACTATTAATAATTCGTTATATGTATGCTGCTGAAGTAACGATATTTGGATATGACGAGATGGAAATACATATTCACTGCGCAATAGTTACTTACTTACATAGTAGATCTCAGCGGCGGCGCGGCGTGGATCACAATTTCTCCTGTTGTTTCTGTCACGGGCTCGATTCATCCAATGGCGGTATGGTTCTGGGCGTGACGATCTCGTGGATCTGCCCAGTAGGGCGAGTGCAAACAGGAGGATTCCTGTGCATTTCTTGCTATTTTACTGATGATTGCCTGGAACATCAATGAATCTTCGCAGTTAATCACAATAAAATTATAGATGCTGTTCATTTTATGCCTAGAAGCACGTGTTGAAATGATGAGATTGAAAGATGTTTTGATGACTGATGACATCATAGTTGTCAGACAAGCAAGCCTGTCCTTATTGCAGGCCATAGTTTAAAAAAGTCATGCGGGGATGGTCTGGTTGGGTACAGAATATTTTCAAGGTCAATTGACCTTGAGTGTGCGTTTTTTGACCTGATATTTGAACTATGTTACAGACACTGGTCGACAACGCGTACTACAGTGTGCTGCCACCACTGGAGGAGGAAGAGGGAAGAGCCTCGGGAAGCAACGTTCCACCCGTTCTACTGTTTGTGAGGAGACTGGTGAGCATTTCCGACGTTTGCAGTGTTATATTGTGAGGGGAGTACTGGTACGGTTTATGTTTCACATGAGTATTTTAAGAAGCTCGCTCGCATGACCGACATTATGTGTTGCAAGCGGAAACTTTGATGAACGAATATTTTATGACTGTACACTATGACACTATGATTTTGGGTCAAAAACGATAGTATTTGAGTTTAACCAATGGGTGAAACGGTGTGAGATTACAGTCGATTTGTGCTAGGATGCACAGTTTGTATGCTATTTCGGTTACGTTTCACTGATGCTCTATAACTCGAAAGGCATGGCATTCGTGAAGCATCACCAATCTCGCTTACTAACTGCCAATCATACTTTCTGTTTCCGTTCAGGTCACCACTCTCAAGGAGGAGAACATCGTTGGTCACATCAAGAGCCTCCGCAGACTGGACTGGTCGGACGATGCGACTGCTGGTGGGTCTTGAATGGAAGTTTCTGGGAAGACGGCCAGGGTTACTGTAGTGGAATTTGCTTCGATCTTTTATGCGCAGCTAATTATTGTAGCATATCATGAGTTGTGGATTAAGTCTCGCACTGGTACTTTAGTCGCGGTTACTGTAACGGAGCGTACAAGCAGATGCTGGATATATTATGAAGATGCAACGTCAAATTATTGTCAAATTGGCTGATCAGTCTGATTGTGAGCTCATAACTATGGTCTTGTTTGATGCCAGAATCGGGCTTACAATTAGCGTTGTATTTATTGTATATGATAGATTCGTAGTGCAATCTTGGTTACTGTAAGCAAGAACTTGCATTTATTTACCGTAACCATATAAAGTTACTTTCATTACAGATTACACAATTGCTCTGCTGTCCTCTCCATGGCTCGTGGCCTCATCCACGCTTCCCCATCTCGCTTCTTTAGTCGGTACGCGACTTCAATGGATTCTGACTCTATTGCTAAACACCGTAAATGCATCTTCCTGTTGGGTTACTAAAGCCATGTAAAACAGGTGATTCCATGACAGGAGAAGAATATATCGGTCATGTTGTCAATCCTAACGGATGATTTGGTTTCTTGCGCTTGGTGTAAAATATTCAATCTATTCTCTTTTATCTCATTCTCAGCGTCCTTCCTTATCTTCATCGATCTCATTCGCAGGTGGCCTCAACGACCTGCCGCACTTTGACTGGATTGGCGTCACCATCGTGGACAACGTGTTGGAGACACTCAGAATGGCACTCGAGGTACGGTAGACTTCCTGTCGGGATACAGTATAGTTAGTATAAGAATGTATTACAGTTATCACCGTGAATTATCGGCGATTTTCCAATATCTATATATATATATAGGCTATATGTGTTGATCTATAAAATTTATCAAAAGGACGCAATGGAGCAAAATTGATATGTAATACTGATTCGTACTTTTCATGGAGATATGAGTGTGGAATCCGCCGGGTTAGCCAACAATGACGGGAGTTGGAGAACTGAAACCTTCATTTTTGAGCGCGTGTTTATGAAAACGCCCTTATTTTCTGGAATAGTCTGCTGATTCTTTTTTGTTAAATTAAAGCCATGAGTCTAGAATCCACGCTGGGATGACTGAACGACAGATGGACCACTAATGCATTTTGCGACAAATGAACGAATGAACGACATTTGCTCATACTCTGCGAGTTGTGCGAATGTCGTATGTAACCGTTGCAACTCTGAATCCACGAGGTCAATGAGCAACTGCTCAAAAATAGATTAAAAGTTGATTACAGAATCGCAGCGAATATAGATTCGTTCTTTTCATAGAGGTCATAGAGTATTGGAATCTGACTGATGAGTAAACAAAAGAAAGAAACGACGAAAAGGCGCTATTGCTTGCAGAAGCCCCGTGTGCTCAACCAGGAGGCACTGTCGTGTGTCGCGTATCTCGGTGAACTGTACAACTTCTGCGTCTGCAACAGCATCATCATATTCAAAGTACGGTATTCGCTGACTAGTAGAGATCGCCCAACGCACCCTAAGCACCCGAGTGAAAAATGACTGAAAGTAAGGAATGCTCAGCGGAATGATGATGTCACAATATAACTGATTATTAATTTTTCATTTTCCCTTGCAGTCTTCAAGCGGAACTTATCACCAATCGGGCAAATCCTGAAAATATAAGTTGGTCGTGAAACATATTTGAATGCAGTGCTCCTCGCAGTATACGCATGGTCATCGAGCATCGGGTACTGCATTCAAATATGTTTCAAGACCGAGATATATTTTCACAATTGGCTAGGGTGGTGATTCCGACACCCCAATTGGTAGAAATGAAAAATAAATAATCAGTTATAGTGTGACACCACTGGTTTTGATGCCAAGTGACAAAATAATTATATTTCTATTTTTCGGGCAGGCGTAGAAAATTAAAGGTCCATTAATTGTGTAACATGACGGCTTGTGAATCCGTTGATAATTTGATCTGAAGCATGAAGTTTCCAAATCCACATTGAATAGAGGTAGCTGTCAATGGCTGAAGAAATATACAAGATTAATAAAAAAGGAGGTAAAATAATCAACTTACCAACCAAATAATTTATCCTACGGTATCTGCTCAGTGAGGCAAATCGCTTATTGCAGACACTGTACCAGTTGATCTCATTCCCTGAATCTGGTTATGCGTGGAGGGACATGTCGCGTATACGACTGGTCTGCGAGCTCGTCTCCACCGTTGGAGAGTTCTTCCGGTCAGTTGAGGTTACTGTACATGGAAGGGTCACTTAACATCTGAAAAAGTAAACCCTTATGGTGAAATGGACAGATGTGCCATCACAGCATGGCTCCTGCGTCTATTACATCATTACGGCTCTAATAGCCAAGGCACTCTTGTTTTTTGACATTAAAGCCAGTCACTAGGTGGTACTCTCGGTGTATTAAGTAGTACTCAGTAGAGTCAATACACTGTACTGTGATTGTTACTTATTCCCTTGCAGTAATTCGCGTCGCAGTACCTCCAACATGCTCTGCTTCCTGGCGTACTTCTACCGTTTCTACTGGATGAAGAGGGAGCAGTGGACGGCGAATGCACAAATGACCGAATTCGCGACTCCCGAGAAGTATGAGCCGGGTTACTGTAGGTGGCAGGGTTACATAACAGGCGGAAGGCACTCAGTGCAACAGAAAAGCATGAGAGATTCCTCTAGATACATAATTTCTTAACATTTGAAGGTATATAGAACAATGGTTGATTTATGGCAAACCGGTGGTTTCACGTATCGTTTATTCAATATTTTCATTACTTTTCACTGACGGTAATAAAAGATACAGCAATAGTTGCAAAATGTATTTAAAATTGTTTTTAGATTCCCACTCGAAGTGGAGGGCGCGGTGCACGAACTACACAAGACGATGTTGCGGGGACGGAAGGTTAGTATCGAATAATTATATTTGAATAGGTAGTGAGATTAAAGGATCCTGTCAATGGAGAATGAGAGCGTCTTACTATAATGACTGGGTTACTTAGCGTCATGTCTCCAAATGCGAGGAAGGGTAAACGACTCTATCTTTGGAGAGAGAGAGAGAGATAGCATCTTTATGAATTATGGTGAATCTTCAAATCATATTAATCTATAGCACACTTGAAGAGAAAGATATACGTAGATGCAATTTCTATGCATGATTTTGTTTAGAATTTGGGAAAGGAACGAAGGAAGAACAGGTGCTCCGTGGACATTTACGCCGTAATGATGAACTGGACAATTGCGCTGTGAGAATTCCGAGAATGATGGCGCGTTTGTCCGTTTCACCGTTATGGCGCAAATGTCCATGACGGTCCAAGTCCTTCACCCGAGAAAAAACACGCTGTGAGCACTAGGTTAATGCTTTCGTATATTTATTTAAGGCACGGATCAATTATTTTCTATTGCAGGAGCCCAGTTCGCTGTCCGAGGCCGAGGAGGCAGTGAAGGTGGTGGAGAAGAGTTTCAAGGCAAAGGTAAATGGGTTCGGTTGCCTGAACGTACTGCTTGTAACCTGTTCCTGAAACTAAAATAGATAAATAAAATGTTATATGCTTCACCGTCAATATTTATACCAAGTTACTGGCGAATCCCCATTCATACTCCGGTAATGCTTCTTACAGTAACTAGCTTTGGGTGCCGTCTAGCATCATTTCCTCACAGGGCGTATTCTTTATCTGCGGGGGTCGTTGTCCTCCTCGGTAGTACAGAGGAGTACAGAGTCTTTACCCACCATACCACAAGACTTCCCATATCCGATATCTCCCCATCCTTTTTCCCTCCCAAGTACTACCATCCCTGGGAAAACGGCAAGGTGATACCCTTGCAAGAATGCTTACCTAAGAAGGTTTTTGCTGAAGTAGAGTAGAGTGAACGGGAATGGTGGTAGACATCAGGCTCGGCCATTAGACGGGGAGAGTGTCCAGGTGGTTTGAAAGTTTCCTGGTAACTACGTGCGAAAGCCAGGAAATTCAAGCCCTGAGGGGACGTGCACCCGGGGAGAATCATGGAATTGGAGGATCAGTAAACAATGCCAGAAAATGATGTGATACTCTGGAACTGTTCTTGGTTATGCAACCATGATTAAACCATTTTCAAAATATGTTTCACGTAGTGAAAAAGATATTGTAGTCGGATGTTTAGGTATTAGGCCAACGGTAAAGGGACTATATCTAGAAAATCACAGTAGAGGATACATTAATTGCGATCTTCGAAATGGTTAATGATAGATTTTGAATTTAACTTTTATGGATTTATTTTTTGAAACTTGAGGTGGACGCCCTTATCGAGAGCATGGAATCGTCGACGGATGGAGAGATGGGAGAGAGGAGACTGGGAGTACTGAGGGAAATGGAAGAGGAGGAGGATGAAGAGGATGAAGAAGAAGGAAGGAGAAGGGCACACAGGAGGTGGGAAGAGGGATACTGTACCTGGGGGATACGGTATGCAAGTTGGAGAAATGAGTTAGCGTTGGTATGAAGTTATGGGAAAATGAATGTGCCGGGTTCATTGCGGGGCACAGATGAGTTGAGATGTCTCGGGCTACTGTAGTATCATGTATTTCTGAGAGACGTTCGACTTGACTGATTGTTAGCGCCATCTATTTTTTTTCTATCCCGTCTGCTGGTTGAAACTTGCGGGTTCTGTATTTTTTCGAATTTGTGCGCCTCGAAGTTCCTTGTGAATTTCCATCTTCTTGAATTTATTGGCAAGTTTCCACCAGCATAGAGGTGGTTTTTTTTCAAATTCCTATGGTAGGTGATCATTAGGGTGTCGCATGCTGGTCTTTTAGTGCATTCGTCATGTTTCTACTTTCTGAGGTGCGATTGTGTCTACATTTTATAGACAACAGCACCGCTGATAGTAGAGACATGACGAATGCACTAAAAGACTCGCATGTGACACCCTAGTGATCAAGTCATCTTGATCGCCCTCTTCTAGGAATTTGTTCCATTGTGCCATTGTGTCACTCTCACATGTACTCCCTCTTCTTCTTCAAAGTGAAAGACCTTCAAGTCCCCGTCCTGATTTGATTTAAATGCGCACTGCACACTTCATTTCATTGACACAAAACGCCCTTTTTCGCCCTCTAGTCAGCTATTGAATGGGAGGAAAAAGCTCAACGCATAACTGAATCGTCAACAGCCTTTTTGAAGGATCTAGGCTCAACGCTCATCAAATTGACAGTGAATGCATGAATTTACGGAGGCGCATTTCCTCATTTTTCACGATTCATGAATGAGGAAAATCCCTCTCCACAAAGTACTTCCGTCCTCCCCAAAATGGTTGCATAGTCGAGGTTCGTTTGATAATCGAATTGACACTCCCTCTCGTCCTAACTGACTCTGGGGGGCTTGTATGAGGTCAGACTGATTTCCCCGCTCCTCGCACTATGCTGGTCACTCGCTATACACTAGACCAATCGTCAAATCTGGCACTCATCAGTCTGTAAAAGCCCCTAAACGAACCCTAAATCCCCCAAACGGCGAAGCATCTCTCGAACTTTCTCATGCCTTACTATGTGGCTGCCCCAATCTCTGAACGCATAGCATAATGCGGATTCCCTTTGGGCCAAATCCCCCCAGAGAGGCTTGATGCCAGTAGGCCAAATGCCCCTAATTGGCACCACCACCTCAATAAGCAGATAGCACAGGCAGGCCGGGTCCCTAATTCATTCTGTTTCCCCCAACTCTGAGACCAGCCTGGGGATACGACTTACTTACTTACTTACTTTACGAGGTCAGAGGAGAAGTATTGTTTACACTTGCTTCCCATGGCAAGGATACTTGATCCGGCTGGGAACAGGGCGACTACAAGACCGTGCTTATGAATGTGGAGATGGATAGAAACAGTCAGGCATCCCACCATTCAGAAATTTTCAAATTGTTCTGACTTGGTTTATTCACGCCAAGTTGCATCGAAACACCTGTTTTTCGCCATCTCGCAAAGGGCCTCTGCAATTCCTAATTTTCTAATACGATGCACTCTGCAGGCAAGATTCTAGCACGAACTATGCTCATGTTGTGATAGTCCCCCCCCCCAAAAA
>JACMIF010003397.1:581-14720 GCA_014805445.1 Diplogasteroides magnus
GCACAATAATATTGCTGTCTGCCCCCAAATAAATCCCCGGTTAAAACCCCACAAAAATCCCCCCGGGGCTTGGGGGACTTCCCCCCCCCCCCCCCAGCCCTACACGTGACACAGGACATCGAAGAGATGGAGCGATGAATTCAAGCAACTATTCGTAACCGTCAATGAAGCTTTCTCCCTTGCCCTAACTAATCCGAGCACTTTCATTAGACGTTTTTCACGCCACCTCACAAGGATGGTGAATGGGAGATAAACATTGTAAACATAGTGAAAGACAGTAATGCCATAAATGTTTTATGATGGTGAAATGAATACTTTTTAGTGAAATGATGTCGAGAACAATTCACCCCATGATCGTTGCACTTCTACTCGCGTTGCTCATCGGGGGCGTACACAAAAGGATTGTTGCGATCATCCCCCATCAGTACAAGCGCGATTGCACTCAACCCCCATGTAATAACATACGCTTTGTTCTTGTCAGATTGAATCTCAATGTTCATTTTAGTGTGTCTAAAAAGCGAATTTTATGTGAGATAGTTCATTTCTTATTCGCCTAATCTCCGAAGATTAGAGGAATCAGAAATGAACGTTCTCGCATAGAATTACCGTTTTCGAACCACTAGCTCATTCGGCCTTTCTGCTCACTAATGCTTTTCTTGGCCGTTCTGGCGCATAGACACGACAGCGCGATGAACAGCATAGAGAAATAGGGATTCTAAAACGGTAATAAAGTGCATTTCTTATTCGTCTAATCTCCGAGGAGTGGTTGTCTCTACTACCAATGGGCAACCGCTCCGAGTGATTTAGAAGAATGAGAAATGCACTTTATTACCGTTTTAGAACCCCTATAGAGAAATCGCTTTCTTTATTCATTCTACCAAGACTGATACCTTTGTAGTTCAATTATGTTGATCTACTTTTCGTTCCACTCGTTTCGTTCGTATCAGTTCCCAAATAGGATCTGCGCTAGGGAACTCGCATTATAAAAAAAATAAGTGCATTATTTGTCGTCTCTACTCTTCGGCTAGTGGTTGTATCTGATAGTGATAGACAACTGCTATTTGAAGAGTAGAGACGACAAATGATGCACTTATTTTCCGAAATGAGTACCCTATTCGGCATCATATTGACGGATAATTGAGTGGTGAGCGGAGTGAGGGTGGCCATAACCGGATATGACGCGAATCATGTTTGTTATTTGACGATCACGTCTGGATTGCCCTTGATCGAGTTCGTTACCGCATTTTTATTTGTATTTAAATTCATCAAATCAATCAATATGGCTACCACCCTGGTGGTTATAAATCAGCAAAATTGTCGTTATTCATCTCCGCAGAGTGGTTGTCTCACCTTTGATAGACGGAGAAGAATGACGGCAAATTTACCGATGTAGAACAGCTATTGGCTGCGCTGATCACGTTATTTAGATATTATTGGGCACATTCAACTTGTGTCCCAGTATCTGTTGTCTCAAAGGACTAGAGGTTAGTAGTTGACAACAATGGCCTGAACGATTATTGTTGCCCAAGATGCGTTGTGCCAACTATCTTCGATCGTTACGAGAGCAAATTTTGAACGGCCGAGGGCACAAAGCCCACCCTTCAACCTAGTGCAGTCTCCTCAAACTTGGAGACGTCCAGAGTTCAAAGAACCCGTTTCTCTCTCTGTTTCCTTGTTTAGTTAGGTTCTGCTCTATAAGATAGTGGCAAATCGGCGAGTGAGAACTTGCGAAGCAAGGGCCCCAAATCGGCAAATTTGTCGTCATTCATCTCCTCTGCGCGGTTTTCTATCAAAAGGGTGAGACAACAGCTCTCCGGGGAAGATTGACGATAAATTTACCGTTTCGAACCCCTATTTTACACCCCACACACGTCGAGAATACATGCGTTTTATTTGTGCAAACGTCGCTACACGTGTCTTTGCCGGAAAAAAGAGTCACCAATATGGTTTCTAGAACGGAAATTTTTTGAGAAGACGCATTTCTCATTCGTCCGCAGAGCTGTTGCCTCTTTCATGTGATACACAACCGCTCCTAGGGAATAGACGAATGAAAAATGCATTTAATTAATGTTTAATTGGTGGTCCAAAGCCAGCTGATCGCTTCCGCTTTACCTTCACTATTTGCTAAACCAAGGATCGACTTTTGGAACGCATTTGCATTTTCTCTGTCTGCTCTTTCACAGCTGTTATCTATCATTCATCAACAAGTCGCCAGATAGGTCAGACGGAAAATACATCAATTCGTTCCAAAAGTCGATCACTTCATTCATGGTTCAAAGATCGATCAAGAAGGCTCGATGAGTTATTGTTTGCTCCCGTAGTCACCCATTGCCCTGAACTCTCCGAATCGCGCTGACCTCTCAGAAAGAACCATGTGCAAACTAATCGACGGCCCCCTATTCTCGGCTCAATCCGGCCGTTCTATTCACTTTTGTTTGCTCGTTTTTCTCAATTGACGTTTCAAGTGCCCTACCGTTTGAAACTTTTTAATTGCGCAATATATCCACCGGCGCTTTAAAGCTGCTCGTTGCCCCGTGGGCTTATCTGGCCATATCCTCGTTTATTGACAGAGATAATCCGATGCGTGTACTTTCTGCCTACGCTTTGTAAATCAAACGCCCAACTTCCTGTATTCAGTTGTTTTCAGACCCAGATCATTTACTAGTCAGTACCTGTCGTCAAGAAATAGGCCGTGCGCCCTATTTCTGTCGTTACACGTAGATGAAAGAATGTTGTCTAAACGAGCTTCGGACATTGTCATCGAGGTTTGACTTTTCAATGTTATGTCTGACCATACGCTTTATGCTGAAACTATATCGATTTTCCCTAGAATACTATCTAATGTGCATGAATCTTGCTTTCATGATTTTTTAAGTTTTCAAAAATATGGACAAACGCGATTGTATGACAATACCTTCAGCTCCCAAATATTGTCCGAGATGCAGATGGAGTCAGTGCTCTGGAGAAGGAGACACAGCACTTTGTCGGTAAGTCATAGCAATGGAAAATATGAAGATTGACCAGCGATTAGCACCGGCCATTCTAAATCGGTAGCAACGTACATTTCTCATTCTTCTGATCAGGGATCGTCTAAAGAACCTCTAAACAACATTTTTACCAACTTAAGTCATTCGGAGCTGTTGTCTCTTGCCGCTGATAGATAACCGCATGATCTATATAAAAGAAATGCACTTCGAGGTTCTTTGGAGGTTTAAAGGACGACCCCTAATTAGAAGAATGAGTAATGGACTTTACTACCGATTTAGAAACCTCAATGAACATCTCTTTGCAGGAATTACGTCTATGGTCGGCGTCCTTCGCATCTATCGATCGCAAAAGTGGGCAAGAGCCTTCTGGGTGAGTTCAATCAGAATGTTTGATCTTTGATCCTCTTTCTCTCCTCTGTCATTCTCTCGCGCCTCTAAATATCGAGCATAGACACCACCGCGTGATAGAGAACACAGAGAGATATCTGAAAAACGATTGAGATATTAGTAAGGTGTCGTAAATGGGACAATATTGACAACCGGTCCAAAAGTGCATCATTTCTTCGCCTGCGTCTATAATCGCCGGGTCTTGTTTTCGGCTCGAATCTGCCACTAGTCATGACGGCTGTCAATATATTCCCGTTTACGACACCATAGATATTACGTGTTCGAAATCGATAAATTTGTCGTCATTCATGCTGTTATCTTTCAGTGGATGAGAAAACCGCGCGGCGGAGAAGAATGACGATAAATTACCGATTTCGAACACCTAAGAGATATGCCATCGCTTATTTTCAGGTAGTAACTCTCCTTGCCTGCATAACCATGCTTCTCTGGCAGTGCACGAACATCGCCATTCTCTACTCGGAACGGCCAACCGTTTCACAGGTGGATCATTATCTTTTTATCGAATAAGAATATTATACAAATTTGAACGAAGCACATACAAATCCAACTTACACACGACTAGATGTCTTCACTTGTTGCATAGTGGGGAACGCAGTGCGGAATTTCTTACCTCCCCAATATCTTCCGAGCGGTCGTCTCTCATTTCGATGAACGGTTGCTGGAAGAGAACGCGGAGCTTAGAAATTCTATAAGTCGTAATATTTCACAGAGTGGCCCACGAAAAAATGATCTTTTTCAGGTCTCCTTCATCGTCTCCGATCACGGTCTTCTCTTCCCCAGACTAACCATCTGCAACTTTAATCCCATTAGAAAGTCGTTCATTGAAGGTTTGACCTACACGAAAAATGACTACTAGGGTGTCGCTATCGGAACCAAAGTGCATCATTGTTGCCTGTTCACTCATTCCGACGAGTTGTCTCTGACGAGCGAAAGTGAATAAGTCACCATTGCGTACAGACAGTAAAGTTGCACTTTTGTTCCGATCGCGTCACCCTAATAACTACCGCTCTGGTGCAAGATCGGTAGTTATTCTATGGCTGGATTATAGTTTCGATTTCGAAACTGCCATCCACCAGATGAATCACGATGATTTTACACCGGAGTTATTTTTTGTGTTTATAATTAGCTCCTAGGAAACCTTTTCAATTCTTTCAGAGCTGAACAAGACAGGCGACTTCAGTGACAGTGTCCTCCACTACCTCATTCAGTCAACCAGTGATGTACAGGTATCCAGTTCATTCTCCGGACCAGTTCTAGGGAAAAAATAAGTCGGTGCAGCTATCAGCTATAGCCAAAAATACAATGTAGGTAAGTTGAAATGTAGCCTGATATTGCATGAGCCACGTCCGCAGAATATCGTAGAACATTTGCCATTGGACTTGCCACAGGTCTGCAGTGACTAAATAATTATTCACAAAAAAACCTGCGGCGGGGGATAAATAATGCATCATTTCCCCTAAGAAAATAGTGCCGTGCCGGGTGAAAAAAATGAATTCCTCAATTGATGAACAAATCCGGTTTTTAGAAAATTACACTACTCGTTCAACATGCTCGGACAGCGTTGTCGTCAATATTTTTATTTTATTTTTAATTTTTTTAAATAAAATAAAAATAAAAAAAAATAAAAAAATAAAAAAATAAAAAAATACTCGTTCAATATGCTCGGACAGCGTTGTTGTCGTCGGTTATAAATGGGATATTAGTGGTAAACGATGCGTCCCTGCTCTTGATTTGCATTTGTTTATCAGTGAAGACGGTGTTAAATGGTAAATGACAGAAAATTAGTAAACTGAATAGTTTGATAGAGGAGTGCTCGTGGTCAGTTCCAATTTGGCGATCCCACAGCGAGGCCTCAAAGCGGTGAATACAGGAAAGAACAGTGGGAACTATGGAGAGAGCAGAAAGACAGACAAAATGAGAGGGCATTGGAAGCAAGTAGGGGTTCAAAAACTCTAAATTTATCGTCATTCTCCTCCGGAGCGCGGTGGTCGCACTCCATGATAGACGACCGCGCGGCGGAGAAGAATGACGACAAATTTACCGTTTTTGAATCCCTGGAAACAAGGTGAGGGCAGCGAGAGAGTGAGAGTGTGTGTATTAGTGAAGGCAAATGCATTTCCCAAAGTTCATTCTGCCTCTCTACTCTCGCATTCGCTCGGCCGTCTCCAATTCATGGAGACGACTGCGCGTTTGAGACTAGCAGTATGACGGAATGAACTTTAGGCTTTCATTTGCTTTCACTAAAATGTATCTACAGACTAAGATTCGCCTCACTCTTAGCAGCAGTTTACGCCGTCACATCTGAAGCCCTCGGGGCACAAACCGGCCAAACATTCTGAAGCAGATAATAAAAAATGGTTACCGTAAAGAGACTACGGTAGTGAAAATGGGGGTGGGTAAAACGAGGCTGAGGCTGAGGCTGAGGCTAATTTTCGACACCATGATACCCGTATCATGGTTCGAAAGTCTGAAAGTGAAAGTCATGTATATTTTTGTGTGTGATGAGGCCTTCGAGCATGGAGTATGCACATCATGCCAGAATGGCCGTTCTCGCTCTCTAACTTGAGAACAACGAGCTGAGGCAAGGCGACAAAATCAAAGGTTGGACAGTCAAAAATTTCCATAAATTCTCTGTGTCGTCGCACAGGTCTGACATGGTGGTGGCACAATGAGCGACAGTTGTACTGTTGACTGACGCCAAGAGCCGCGGCTATGAGGCTTGGATCATTTGCTATGGACTTTGAAATCAGGCATCTCTTAAAATGGCGATGCTGACATCGCACATTGAGAAATTCACCCGCTTTTAATTACTTCTATGTTCAAGCATATAAAAATCATGCTTTTTCTACTACTGTTGTACGAACCAACGCGGATACACATTTCCCTCTGGGATGTTTGATTGCAGCTTTAAAAATTCTCAAACATGCAACCACTTCAACCATGGTCATGGTCGAAAAAGTCAAAGTCACGGAATAGGATGTGCTTGGTAGTATGGGGAGGCCTGCGCGCAAGGGTATGCATCCCACACCAGATTGGCATTTTTCGCTTTCCGGCCTGAGAACGGCGGCTTGAGGCTAATTTTTGCTACCATGGCCCGGGTATCATGGTTCGAAAAGCCGGAAGCAGCCGTTTTCGAACAGGAAGGCGAAAATGACCAATCTGGTGTGGTATGCATACTCCTCGCGTGACGGCCACTTCGTTCCAACATGCACAGAAAAATTTGTGACTTTGACTTTTGAGGCTAATTTTTCGAACCATGATACCCGGGTCATGGTAGCAAAAATTAGCCTCAAGCCGCCGTTCTCAGGCCGGAGAGCGAAATATGCCAATCTGGTATGGGATGCATACTCCTTGCGCGCAGGCCTCCCCATACTACCAAGCACATCCTATTCCGTGACTTTGACTTTTTCGACCATGACCCGGGGGTACAGTACAACTGTCGCTCATTGTGCCACCACCATGTCAGACCTGTGCGACGACACAGAGAATTTATGGAATTTTTTGAATGTCCAACCTTTGACTTTGTCGCCTTGCCTCAGCTCGTCGTTCTCAAGTTAGAGAGCGAGAGCGGCCATTCTGGTATTATGTGCATACTCCATGCTCGAAGGCCTCATCACACACAAAAATATACGTGACTTTCACTTTCAGACTTTCGAACCATGGTATCATGGTGTCGAAAATTAGCCTCAGCCTCAGCATCAGCCTCGTTTTACCCACCCCCGTGAAAATTGGGTTACAGTGGCAGGTAAATTAACTTAAATGAATAATTGCTAGATTATGGTACCCACCTCCAATGATATCAGGTTTAGGGCACAATGTAGTAGTCCTCTTGAGTCGCTCGGGGACACAGCTGTTACCAGAGCAGGCATCCCCCTCAGGACATTTACCGCTCACACAAGGGAGCGTCACTTGGGGAACTGAAAGTATGCCGATTGCATTTTCTTATTTCCAAAGCTGAATCTCAGAATCGGATATTGAAGCACTCAGGCGTTCGTAGAAAGAAAATTGTCGAGATATCTTCCACAGCATTATTATGCATCCTAACTGAACTGTTGCTCTAGTCTATATATCTCACATTTGAAGCATATTCCGTGACGACGAAATAGCGCTTAAAAATGAGAGTCCAGGGTGGCATCCAGGTGTGAGATGCGTATTATTGTGGTAAACGGAGATGAAAGTCAGCCTCTATATGTTGAGCGTGAAACCTATTCCAAATCATGGCGTCAGAGAAATGACGAAATAGCACGCAAATTTGAGAGTGCACTATCGTCAGCCAGATGGAGTGTGCGTACTCGGAGTATCAAGTTGGTTTTCCACGATAATACTAGTAATAACAGTTCAGATAGGATGCATAATAATTGATGAACAGGACTGGCTGAAACACATCACACCTTCATCGACGGGCTTGTCCTCGGCGTAGATAAGAGCAAGGACGGTTAAAAATGAAAGGACGAAGAGAATGGAGGAAGAGTTCATGGTTGATCTTAAACTGGAATTCAATAGTACGCTCAAATTATGACACTATCAAACTAATGCCACTGGTATAAAAGAAAAGATATGAAAGAAGAGAAAATGTGGTTTGTCTATCGGTGGATGATGCTCACCGTGGCTTCTGTCTGCAATTTATACGTCCTTGCATCAATGGTCAGACAACCAGAGAAGGCTCTCGAAATCCCACTCTTCACTTTCAACTCTCTGCTGCTTCAGTCTGTAGCGTTAAAGAGATCATATCAACGGAGACATTCAGAGGATTCCGCACGGGGCCGTGTATCCTCTGTCAAAGTTGGCTGTTATCTGTTAGGACAGCTGCCGGTATTTGCTGTCTCGTTCAGGGGATTAGGAACGGGGAACAGTTGTGATCGACGCTCTGTGATCGGGATCCACCTTGGGCTATTTTGCTACTGTCTTACCATCAGATGAGCCTTGTTTCCCTCCCTCTCAACAGTCGTCCCTTCCCCGTTTGTCCAAGGATTCGACGCTCAGTCAATTTTCTTGCAAGGACTCAGTGCAGAGAAGAACTTCGCAGAAAGTTTATGACGAATCAAATTCAAATTCAAATTTATCAGTTGTCATATGTTAGAATATGCTGATCAAGGCCGGTTTTCCATTCCACGTCGCTCGTGCTCCACCATCCGAGTCCGAACACTCTCCTCACTTCATCCCTCCATCTGAGTTGGGGTCTCAGTTGCCTTCTATTGTTGATCTATTGATATGGCATCCAAGTGGTCAGACCTCTCGCCCAGCGATGAATCGTACTCACGTATCACTTCTCGTAACATCATAACACTGAACATGCATACGTCGTTTTTGATCAATTTCGTATACGATGGATAATTTTCCGAGCCGTTTACAGCGATGATCAACCATAAAATGTCTTTCATGCCAACCCCTCAGGAACAACGTCCAAAGGGGTAATCAACGCATTCAACCCCTCCCCAGAAGCGATAGCGTCAATAACCTCGAAAAATAAGAAAAGAATTTTTTTATGGTCTATGTTCATACAGGCAAAAATACGATATGAAGTGAGTATGTAGGCTAATGTTGCATTAGCCATGTCTACAGAATATTGTAGAACATTTGCCAATGCACCTGTTATATATCTACAGTGACGAAACAATCATTCTCAAAAGCTTATGGGGGGGGGGGACAAATAGTGCATCATTTCCCCAAAGAATATAGTGTACTTTTTCAAGGAAGAAAAACTGAAGATGCGAGATCGCCAAAGATCCTTTAGAAAATTCGATAAGGAGAAGTCCCATATTTTTGTAAAGTGATTTTCAGTTGCTCTACGGAACGGCGAATGAGAATCGATTGAAACAGAACGAGGACGCACTGTTGAACTACGTCTCCAACCACTCCACCTTCTCCATCAAACAGTTCTTCTATGAGGGAGGGTCAGTGCTTCGGCAAATTCAAGGAAGATGATGAAATGTGCAAATGAAATTTCAGTTTCTCCTGTCCAGAAACCTTCAAGTTGTGCACACTGGCTGGCAGACAATTCGACTGTTGTAGGTTTGAAAACTTTAATGTCGGAAGAATCTAAGTGTAAGTAGATGAAGTTCGTGATATCATATTCAATAATAGTCTTCTAAGCAACAAAATGTTATTGCAGATACACTAAACCCGTTCTGACGAGCTTCGGTCGATGTCAGGTACCATTTTCATTTTTGTTTGTCATGCGCTTTTATGTGCTTCATTCATCGTTACTACTACGTGAGTACTGCCTTCAAATATATGCACAAGCTGAAACATAACCCATAAAGTAGTCAAGCTGCTAAGCATAGTGAGTTTCAGTTCATGGACCTGCGTGACTCCCCGTACGAGTGGATGAGGAAACAAAAGGAGGAGGGAGTCGATGCGGGGTAACTGACATTTTTTCATGTTGCATTATTACTTGAGACTGCGAAACGGATACAATATTGACAGCCGACCATTTTTAACTGTCTAACTTCATTCATAGTGGTCGTCTCTGCGAAGTGAGAACGACCGCTAGGAATAAAGTTACGTAGCTAGAAATGACCGGCTGTTAATATTGTATCCGTTTCGTCTATAATTATCATTTTAGTTGGGCGATTTGCTGTGCAAGTTCCGTCCCTGTCTCTAATTCTCCTCATATCGGTCGTCATTTCCTGATGAGACCACCAGTCGCAGAGTTAGAGACAATGAATGCACTAGTCAATTGCCCAACCACAATTATTACGCATCCCACTGGAACTGCGTGTATTGATTGATAATTTGTTTCATCTGTAAGATATATGGGCATACTATGCCGTATCGGTAACAATGTGATCATAATCGTTTATTGTTTATTGCAGCCTCCAACTCATCTTGGATGCTCATATGGAGGAGCAGTTTGACGGATTCAACGGTAGGCTTTACGGTTTCAAAACAGTAGTAAATACTATTTGTAATTAGTCTACCTCTGCGTAACGGTTGTCTATCCAAACTAGTGAAAACCGCTCCGCGAACTAATGACATATGCAGTCCACTATCGTTTTTGAAACCATAACGTTAGTGGGCTTCAACGTGATTGTGAACAACAAACTCTCTAGAGACTGAATACCAGGATTTTGCCTCAGTCTGGTAATGTTTAGACTCCGACCCCGTGTTCCCTAACCAGTTCGAGAACGGCTTCTGGTACTACGTGGACGAGCCAGCGACGGATTCATATAAAGGGACAGAAGTGAGCAATTTTTAAGATACTGCGTGGATTTATTGATTTGCCTTCCGATGTAATATTTTGCCGATCGAGAACTATTGGTAGAACTAGAGGCCATTGTTTAAAACTTTGTAAATTTCCCCATCAATCTTCGCGTTCTCTTAATTTCTTACCTAACAGAATTGTAAATGATTGGAACCAACTTAGCAATATTGTTATTCTCTCCCCTTCCCCACACACTTTCCGTAACTCCATTTCTCTTGCCGCTTAATTTCTTTCTAGTCCTATTACTTGTATATAATACCAACTGATGGCCTCGTTGTCATCTTTCTATGACGCTTGCCTTTAATAGTATTGTATCACCATTATGAGTTATCCCAATGTACGCTTTCTGACTCACAAGCGATAAACTTAAACTTACTTAATTTTGAAATTATGGAGAGTAGGGTTCTCTTATCAGAGCAGTTATTGACAACCGGTAGAAAGTGCAACCGTTTCGTCTTCTGCGTCTTTCATAGCTCGGTCGTCTCTACATCTCAGAACCGACCGCTAGGAATGAAGTGAGACGGTGTGAAATTACGGCTGTCAATAACTGATCTGATAAGAGAACCGTAATGGAGAGGGAATGACGCAGTGATGGTAATGACCCAATAAATCGATGAAGCGCACATTTAAGGGAATCAGTGTGTCTCCGGGCGATCGGGTGTATTCCATGCTTGCGGCTAACCATGTAAGTTCATGGTAATTTGAAATAAGAGATATTGATTTGGACGATAAACAGGATCGCCATGGTTATGTGTGCCCTAATGATGAAATCTTGTCTTTTCGTCATTAGGGCACAACTTTATGTCTTTCACACATGGATTCATTGCAGTACACTCTGCTTGACAAGGAACATTGGGGTAATTGCACGTCTAAATGGCCTGAAGGTACGAAATTTATTTTGTGGTTTTCTGCATTCCTGAAACGTCCTTAGGGTACTCCGGCGCATCGGTAGGCGCTAAATACGCGAGCAGACAGTGCATCAACAAATGCAAGGCAAGGTTTGTGATTCTTGGTTCTTTGAACTTCCCAGAAAGGCTTTACTCCACGACTATGCATTTCATCATGTAATTGCAGATTTTTCTATGAACACTGTGACTGCAGTCCGTTCGTGTATAATATTGATGGAGGTTAGCATTTCGAAATGATTTTCATGGATATCCATTTTTAAGAGTATCGTTCTTGCACTCCGCTGGAGTCCTACCAGTGCTTCAAAGCTCACATCATCACTAATATTAATGGTTTATAATCAAGTTTCGTAACATAAGAAGAAAATAATTTTGCAGAAACCAGGGAAGAGTTCACCTGGCCCGAGTGCAGTGAGTGTGCTATGGAGTGCGACAGGTGGGAAAAGCCACCTAGCTCTACATTAATGTTTCTAAATCGGTAGTAAAGCGCATTTCTCATTGGTTTGATCTACTCGTAACGGTTGTCTGTCAAAAGTGGAGACAGCCTCTCCGCACACGAATTATAAATGCATTTTACTGCCGATCTAGAAACCTTACAGTACGTCAAGGATTCAGATGGGAATTCAACACGTTTAACTCGTACGGACGGGGATTCTCCAGTGGCGCGTTGAAGTGGTTGCAAGCAAAGACGAACTGGTCGAGGTCGCATATTCGGTAGGACTGTTGGTTTTTCACAGGCGATATAGTTTTAAAAATTTCGCTAGGCGTAAAACTGCATAGATGTAAGATGTACAGATATATCTGTTCTAAGAGCAAAAGCAATACATTCATTGTAAAATTTGCAGAACCAATTTCATAACCATGAACATCTACTTCCGGGACATGCTCTACACTCAGTACAAGCAGATTCAGGCCAAGACTGTTACGGAAATGTTCAGTGAGTGTCCAATGTAAATTGACATCTTATAATGACTATGAATCGTCATTGGAGCTTGTCACACCACTTGTATTTCTGAATAAATGCGTGTCACAGGTGACTTCGGCGGTTCTATGGGCCTCTTCCTTGGGATGAACTTGCTGACGTGCATTGAGGTACTTTTGTCATTTCAACAGATCTCTTTCACATACATACAACAGTCGATCACTCAATAGAGAGTAAATGAATGACACATAAAATTACTCTTGATTTTGAAGCACTAGTATTGAGTAAAGGATAAGACTTCCAAATTTGGAATTCAAAAACTCTCTCGTAAGAGTGGCAATCTCTGAATCTCATAGGTAAGCAGCTCGGAAAAGATTAGGGACTTTTGAAATACCATTTCTGAAACTATACTGAAATTATATTTCCCCGTTGAAGATCGTCATCTACCTCGTGAAAGTCTTTTGGATTGCAATGAGCGGTGAGCGAAGGACGTATCTGAAGAACAAGAAGCTGCAACAAGAAGTAAACTTATCGATTGATTGTTGTAAACTAAAGGTTCAAAAAGGTAGTAGAGTGCATTAGTCTGTTGTCTAATACACTAACTTAAAGGAGCTGTACCACGAACTTTTTCGAGTATAGAGTAGAAGCGCAGTTAGATAGGGGATGATGTGAGGAGTCGAAAGACACTTCTCCCACAGAAAATGATTTGCATTTGTTAGACCTACGTCGAGTCTGTCTCATAGCATTAGCAAATGCAAATCATTTTCTGTCTGAACCTCATCGGTTCTCTTGTCTCTCGACATGTACTCTACCCCAATATCTACCGTACTCTGAAACTTTGGAGCTTCGCCAAACATCGTAGAAACATCTGCATAACGTGGGAGAAGTGTCTTTCGACTCCTCACATCATCCCCTATCTAACTGCGCTTCTACTCTATACTCGAAAAAGTTCGTGGTACAGCTCCTTTAAGACGCAGTAATTATAAGACCGGACCCCTTCTGTCACTACTTTGTCAAGTTGTTTCGACCGGGCTCAAATGTAGTGCGTTATGATACTTGGTAGTACAGAAGTTACTGACAGACCGGTGAACTCACAGTTCCCTTTAGTTTTTTTATTGAGCAATCGAGAATCTTCCGAAAAGCAGTTTTTTGACTTCAATGTTTGTCAGACCATAACTTTGTCCATTTTCAATATTTTTAAACATTCTTTTTTTTAGTTAGAACCGCCATGATGCCCTCCCTCAAATACATTTTAACATAGAAAAATAATTTCGTTTGGGAAAAATAACAATGAAAACGTTAAAAATCTGATTATTTTTTCCTCTTCTAACGAATACTAGATATCAATGCCTGTGGATCGTCGTGAATTTTTTTCACTTAGGTTAATCTCCTTTAAATTCTCTACAAGTTTGATCTTTCAAACATTCAAAAAAGTGGGACACTCGTGGTGAAACAAGGCCTTGAATGAATAATTTCACCATATTGCTGCAATTTCGGTACCCATATCTCACTGAAAAGACGAAATCAGACAAACTTCCTGAACAAAAGTTTCTTGCGCTGATCTCCTCTATCGAAATTGGTGCTCATATATGGGGTCACCTTGAGCAATTTTTGGTTGAAAGAACATAGCCGCCAAAAAGGTCGAAAAAATGATGTTGCATTACCCCATACTTTTAGTATATCATAAAATTTTCCATCAAAAATGATTAATTT
>JACMIF010003398.1:0-14719 GCA_014805445.1 Diplogasteroides magnus
CTCGTTGTCAGAGTAGACCGCTCTGACGACGAGAAAGTGGGGGAATGGAGAGAAGTGAACCCGAAAGTGCATGCAAATAAATCTCCCTTTGTGGCTCCTTTAAGGCAAATATAGCCATTACCCATTATTTATTCAGTTTATATTGGCAATGCAGCTGCGTTCAGCCGCGCTCCGTGTCGGAAGTCCTTAAAATAATATTAAATGTTCACATATACAAGAAAAAGCTATGAAAACGATGATAGGATACCAATACATATAAAACAGTCGAATATTATCTGTTATTCATTTTTAACTGTGATGTTCAAAATTACTGATCGAACACAAACAGAAACAAAGGTTATATTCATTCGGGGCGGGAATTGGAGTAAAAGGTCATTCGATCGATATGAATGAGTGCTCAGGAATCTCCCCGCCAATAAGAGCCACGAGGAAATCATCGCTACGTAGACTGCGTTGGCATCTGCCGGCCGAATGCCCGAAATGCTTTGCATTTACCACATTGCATGCAAGTAAACTTTTTTTGTGCGATCGCTTTATTCCATCAAAAAGTTTGTTACAAAATGGTACAACAACCGCATAATCAACGATAAACGACAAGTTGCACGAAGTTGTACAATATTGTGCACACTGGGCTATCCTGGCATCTAAGAACTAAGAAACCGTGAAACACACAATCGCAAGACGATTATTTCAAATGATAAACAACGATCGGAAAAAATTACAGGGGACGAATGCACATCGATATGCGACTGATATGCTATTCACGGTCTCTACTAAGAACATATGTATGATAGGTTATATATATTTGTCAAGGCTCATTTCATGATTGTTGAGACGTTGTTTCGCTTTACCAATGATACCACTTGTGGCCAGAGAAGACCTGAAAGTGATGACTATCCATTTATTTAGTGCTTATCTTTCGCCTAGTCGACTATAAACTGGATGAAAAACACATGGAAAAATGCTACCGATTTGGCAGCGGTGGATACTACGGCTGGGAGGTAATATCTAGAGCCAAGCCACCGCCCAGCCATAGTATCCAGTGGATACTATCCACCGCCAAATCGGCAGTATTTTTTCTGCGTGAACTATCCGTGAGAGTAAATAATTGTTTTCGCCTTTCGAAATTGGTCTCTATCTTACACTAGGAACGATGTTCTTGATGCATGTGTACACGTCTGGAGGCAGTTCGACTTTGAGACGAGTGATAAACTGAAAGCTTCAGCGTTTACTTCGATTATTGAATACTTCTAATTCAATTTCTGCTCCCATATTCAAATAAGGTGAAAAGTTTTTGAGATAAATATCTCGGAAAATACATAGAAAAAGGTTTCACATAACTCGAATTGCTCTAACGAACAACCGGTTGTACTTCTTTCAAGAGAGACGTACGAGCGAGCGAAAAATCTACTGCGGTGCTGGTTGGAGCAAAAAATCTCGAGATTTACATCTTATTCCACCTGTTTGCACACCTTTTACATGTATCGTTTAAAGCTAGTTCACATGATGTCACATCATTATAAATGTAAGAAATAAATAACTATCAAACCTCTTGAGCGCGGTTAAATCCCCGCTTTCTGATTATATCACACATCTGAATGGTTTTTTATATATTGTAAACCAATAGACAAATAAATCGGACGGCGTCACGTGCGAGTCTTTTAGTGTAACCGTCATGTCTCTGCCCTCAACGGTGCGGCTGTATCTAAAATGCAGAGAAAACCATTCTTCGGAGAGTAGAGACATGACGAATGCACTAAAAGACTCGCATGTGTCACCCTACAAAAAGCTCACCTTGTTCTTTATCTCTGCGGGCCATTTATCCTCGGCCATCATGATACGCGTCATTGAAAGACACTGAAACGGATGAGGGTGTGCAAATTAGGGGTTCTAAAACGATAAATTTGTTGTCAATCTCCTCCGGAGCGCGGCTGCATCATTCCCTTATAGACAACCGCGAGCCAGAGAATAATGACGACAAATTTACTGTTTTGAACCCCTAATTTGTATTATAGAGGAGTGTGTGCTAACATGATCAGCTGGGGGTGCGGGAGTCGAGTTCATTCGTCTCGCCTCTCTTCTACGCGGTCGGTCCCTTCACAATAGATACCGGACGAGATGAAGAGAAGCGAGACGAGTGAATGCGACACTCAAACGACACACGAAAGTGTCGCTTTGCACAGGCACTTGCGCACAACAAGACACAACTCTTTCAGTTTCGCTTTCACGATTCGCTACCAACAGTAAAGTTGCTGGTTTCGATGACACAAACAAAAAATGAATACTGAAATAGTTGTGGTTTGTGCGCAAGTGGATTGTAGGGTTTCTTATTCGGTAGTTGAGTGCATTCGTCTGTTGTCTGATTCAAGAGGAGCGGTTGTTTATAGCATGAATGAGATAACCGCTCCTCGGGAAACAGACAACAGACGAATATACTCTACTCCCGAATTAGAACCCCTAACCAACAGTAAAGTTGTTAATTTCGACGACACAAACTTAAAAAAATACTGAAAGAGTTGCGATTTGTGCGCAAGCGGGTTGATCCCACTTTGCCTAATCAAGCACTGAAATTTCTAGCCATATTGTGGATCGCTTACCGCATTGTGGACCTCGCTGAAAGTTTCAAGCAGTGGCTTCCTGATAAATTCCCTCACTTGTTCTACGTCGTAGTCTGTCTGAACATTTTGCACTCTTATTTCATATTATATTTTGGCAACTAGTTAGATAGTCAAATATTATAGTTGATTTTTTAACCGAAAAGCGATTGTTTAATTTCCGAAGAACGGTTGTCTCACGCATGCGATAGACAATCGCTACAAGATTTAGACCGCAGGCGAATGCACTCTGCTACCGTCTAACGCTAAGAAATCCAACTCACTATACACTATCTATTAGACATCTACACTAGGGGTTCAAAAACGGTATATTTGTCGTGATTCTTCTCCGCAGCGCGGCTATCGATGAGGGAATGAGACAACCGAGAAGAATGACAAAAATTTACCGATTTAGAACTCCTAGTCTACACTGTACCTTGAAGAGACAGGCGCGGAAGGCGAAGTAGTGATTGAGGAGAGTCATGTACTTTGAGGCGGGGACGTCACTCACCAAGATTTCCACAGAGCCTATAAGAGAGAGAAAAATACCGATAGTTTAGAATATTTTGCATTAAAAATAAAGGAATGAACTGCGAATCGAATGGCGATACCAGAATTGCTTATTTCGCATTCCCTTTTGCGGGAAAAATCTGTACATTACAACCATTTATTAAAATTTACATAAAATTTAAGTTAACGATCGATTTTGAGCCTACCAATGGACTGAATCTTACTGAAACGAAGCAGGGGTTAAAGACCGGCAAATGTGTGGTAATTCTTCCACGGCGCTGTCGTCTAACATGGAGTGAGACAACCGCGCTCCGGAGAAGAATGACGACAAATTTACCGTTTTATAACCCCCGTAAAACGTACACTTTGCTTGCTCGTTGTGGTTTACCAGTCGTAGTAGCATTCCTCTCACGTTGGAACAGTCAATTTCATCTAAACGACCAGTTATTGTGATACAAAATATTTACAGGACAATTACAGTTTTTTGACCAAGAAAAGGAACTACCGTGTCTAAACCAGTTTGCAATGCTCTGATACCCCGGAATTTACTGAATGGAACGTCAAACAAATGTCCCTGATTGTAATCGATTCATTTTTGACATAACTAGGGATCGCATTTCGGAAAAAAGTGCATCAATTGTCGTGTCTACTCTTCGGCAAGTGTCTCTAATAGTGAAAGATAACCGGTACCCGAAGAGTAGATGCTAGGGGTGGCAGAATGATCGAGAGAGTGCGTTCCGTCTCTCTGTGCTCTCCATCGCGCGGTCATCTCTTTGCGCCGGACATGACCGCACGATCGAGACAACTGAGAGACGGAACGCACTCTCTCGATCATTTTGCCACCCTAGTAGATACGACAAATGGTGCACTTATCTTCAGAAATGCGATGCCTAGACTAGAGTCTCGGTGATGGTGACTATATTGTCAACCGCCATTTCGAACAGTCTAATTTCACTCCTAGAGGTTGTCTCTGCGAAGTGAGTGACGGCCGCTAGGAATGATATTAGACAGTTAAAAATGGCGGCTGTGTCACCAGTAGACACCAGCCTAGACATGACTATCTCCTCCCTTTTGTCCTGAACACGAAAACTAACATTGTATGGTGTCATTCAACGAGAGATCCTTCTTGTAGTGCTCGACGAGCATTGTCGTTAGCTGCAATGGAACCAGGGTTTCTGTTGGTAGGTAGTACAATACATTCGTCTATGGTCCAAATCTCGTTTGGCTGTTGTCCATCGCAAGAGGTGTAGTGAATTAGATAACTGCCGTTTTGAGCCCCTTTCTGAACATTTGGCAACATTCCCTTAACACCTCACATATTGCATCTAGCATTAGCCTTTTCTCATGTCTCTACATTCGTAGGAAAGCCACACCGCGAAAATGTTGACGAAAAGGCGAGGTAACCTCACCGCAGAAGTGAGACTAATGGTAATTTCGCCAAATGTACTGATAAGTGTATCCTAGTGCTCAATTACGGACCGTGGTGGATCGTCCAATTTGCCAAAGAGCAGTCGAAAACATCATGGACCAGTGATCAATAAGGAATGTCTTGGAGAATGTCTAACCTCCCCAATCTCTTCCCAGCGGTCCTCTATCGAAATGAGAGACGATCGCTTCGACGGGATTTGGGAGGTTGGAAATTCCGCATTCCGTAGAGATCAATGAAAGGAATTCGGAAGGTAGTAATGTGAACATTTCTCAATCGTCATTATTTCCGCATTGAGATTATCTCAACGTTCGATAAACAGCCTCTCCAAGTGGGTTATACGAATTAGCAATGCACATTACTACCGATTTCGAAACCATACACAGCTTAACATGTCGGGAAGACATTTTTCCTTGTGCAAAATAAAGTTATTTTTATTCTTCCCTCGCATACAATGTGTAAGTATGATATAATATGCATTTATGCTAGAAAAATTGTCCCCTGGATATTCCAATGCCAACGAAAATCGACTCACATTCATCATCGCGCCCTCACTGAGCAGATTGGAGATTTTGTGCTTGTACTGAACGATTTATCTTAACTTGGTTAGGAAATCCAAGAAAAAGTAAATTTTTCAGTCATCTAATTCGCTCCCATCATGGGCAATCGCTTCGAGCGAATTAATTAATCGACTGAAAAATGTTCTTTTGCGTGGATCTCATACCCTAATCATAACTATAATATACTTCTAGTTCTATGACGTAATACTGGCGTAATACTACTGCTGGATGGTAACTATTATTTTGAAATGACCATTCAGCGGTAGCTATTGTTCTGTGTGTAATATTAGAAGTATATACAAGCTTAGGAGGTACAAATTGGGAGTTCTAAATCGGTAAAATGGTTTTGTTGTCATCCTTCTTCGTAGAGCAATTGTTTATCATGAGATAACAGCCTTTCGCAGAAGAATGGCGACAATTTTACCCGTTTAGAACTCCGATTGTCACAAATATTGAAAAAAACTGACTTCTTTGATCATTTTGTGGCAGTTTCCATCCGAAGTCGCGGAAAAGGAGAGGATGAGGAGGAGAAGGGCAAGGGGCCACATGGTGGAGAGAAGGTGTACTGTAAAGAGATAAAAGTTAGTTACAATCAACTTACTAGTAATTACAGTTCCTTAACGCAAATTGAAATGGGATCGACTTACTTAGTATTAGGCACCTAGTGGATACTAGTATGTGGATTGTAAGTAACTTTCTTCGCTCTCTGTCCAGTTGATCAAACGCACGTGTACGAGAGCGATAATGTTGTAAAGTGATCGCACCTGTTTTTGCGACCATCTTATCTTTCGGCCGCGAAGACTATGTAATTGTAAAAAAGAGAGGATTGAGAAAAACGTGAGTTGGATTTATGGTTGGCAGATTGACTAGTTACTCGGGTATGTTTCAAGGCTACTATATATTTGAAGATATAACCTCTATAAAAGACAACTCATAAAGTGGTCAAATTGCCAATACGCAGTTGTATTCCCGTCCCAAATTTCCTGTTGTTACACCGAGTTATCGTACTGTTGTTGTAGTGCTCTTGGTGTATTGGAGTAGACGGTTGTCTTGTCAAGAATGTGTGCTCAGTTATAGGGAACGACTTTTGGAAAACAAGTGCATCATTTGTCGTCATTTCTCCTCGGCTTGCAGTTGTCTGTCACTATCAGAGGCAACGGCTTGCCGAAGAGCGGAGACGACAAATGATGCATATATTTTCCAAAAGTCGTAGTAAGTGCTGTGGAGGGAACGCATGATTGAAATTCTAACCTTCCCAATCTTAGCGGAGCGGATGTCGCTCACTTCGATAGATAACCGCTCGGGGAAGAATAGGAAGGTTAGAAATTTTATATCGCGTTCCCTAAACATAGAAAAATAACTACCGATTTGTTGACTGGAAATTACATCATGAAGTCAGTAAAAACTGCTTCTGAACCATATTTTAAGACTACAACAAAAAATCGGTATTATTTACTATGGATAATGGTACTTACTGGAAAATATTTTTATGTGCGCAGTTCTGTGTATTATAGAGACTCTTTCAAGTCATCGTTCTTTCTCTGCTTTTGATCTTCTTTCTTTTCTCAATAGTTCTACTAGGTAGATGATCAATGAATGAACTTGTGCTTGCAGTCGTCAATTTCATGAAAATATTTGCACAAGATCATGAGTAGACAAAATACGAATTCGCTCAAAACTCGATCGCAATTAATCTTGTTCTATGAATTTGTTACCAACTTCGTCCTTGATAAGGGTGAGGGTGTGGTGGATGTGTAAAAATGGTCACTTCAAAACAAATGTGTGAAAAAATAGAATGGATGATCAATACTGCATACAGGAAAAAGAACTGTCAGTTTGTCAGAACTGTCAGTAAGAACAGAAAAAAACAATATCTTGTCAGTTTCTCCCCAATGTTTATGAAACTACCCTATGTAGCGGATAAACTGTCAATATTAACAGTTTTAACGGTTTAACGGTCCATCCGTGGCAGTTTCAAGCTGAAAGGGGGAATCAACAGTAGTTTTTCGGTGTGTGTTACTGTTCCGCGCCTGTAGGCCGAGAATCTCTAGATTTCAGGAGGCGGTGTGGCCGGTTATATCTCGGGCCGAGATATAACCGGTCACACCGCCTCCTGAAATCGCATGAATCAGGATAAATATACCCGAATAATTTGACCACAACACACCAGCGACGCTTGGCTTTTTTCGCGACGGCCAGAGAATCGAGCACTCGGTGCATGTACAGTAGGGAAGGCAGAATGATCAGGAGAGTGTATTCCATCTCTCTGTACTCTCCATCGTGCGGTCATATCTGGTGTGTAGACACTACCGCACGATCGAGAGCACAGAGAGACGGAATGCACTTTCGCGAACACTCTGCCTTCCCTAGTTGGCAGAACGATTCACAAGCGAATCGCTGACGTTTCATTTTGTTTGTCTCGCTCTCGACAGCTGTGCTGTCTTCACACGAGAGACAACCCCGACTGATGAGACGAATCGTTCTGAATACCCAAATGTGCAGGTACAGGAAGTCCATCTGTATCAGGGGTTCAATAATGGTTAATTTTTCGTCATTCTTCTCCGCTGCGCGGTCGTCAATCATGTACTCAGACAACCGCGCTCCGGAGAAGACTGACGACAAAGGCGACAAATTTACCGTTATAGAACCCTAATCTGTGCGAAGCTGTGCCTGCAAATCCGCGAGTCCTCGAACGGGCCAGTTGTTCAATTGGAAGTGTTTGACCTCGCGTGACTCCTGCACGGGATTGCTATAACGGTATTTGGCACGATCACATGATATTACAAATCGCACCGTCAAAAACGATCCTGATGATGATGATGAACTTCCTTATTCTTCATTTTGCGCAACACAACACTTTATTTCAACTAACAATATGGTACAACATAGAACAAAATTCCCTCAGATACACGACAATTAGCAGGTTCTAGATGTTGTACTCACTCGACTATCATGACTTCCAAGTACATGGGTATTTATCATTTGAAAGGGCTCAGAGTCAGGTCAAGATATTCGAATCATTCACATTGTCGCTTCACCAGTGGTACCTCTTGTAGGCAGAGAAGAACTGAAAATAATATCCACCAGTCTAATCACTGTTTTCTTTAGACTGATCCACTATGAACTGGATAAAAGCAATCAGAAAGAAGTAATGATTGTGTTCGCGGTTCGTTATTGGACGGTTTTTACTAGGGATCATGTTATGGAACGTTATTGACAGCCATAAATACCTAGCGGTCGTATCTTCGAAGTAAGAGACGACCGCTAGGAATGAAGTTAGATGGCTAAGAGGACACCGGCTGTCGATAACGTCTCGAAAAGAGAATCCTATTTCTTACACTCGGAGCGATATTCTTAACGCATGTGTATACTTCAGAAGGCGCTCCGATTTTGAAACGTGTCATCAACTGAAAAGTTCATCTTTTACAGCACAATTTCCTATTACAAGTTCTAACAAGGCGAAAATGTTTTTGAGCTAAATATTTCGGAAAAATAAACAAAAAGCGTTTTGCATATCATAGTTCGAATGCCCAACATTAAAATTTATTTATAAAGAACAAAGGCACCGTTTCAGCTTTCAAGAGAGAAGAAAGAGTCCGAAATATATCAAACCTCTTGAATGCGATTCAATGCCCGCACTCTGATCAGATCGCACACCTGAGAGGAATATGTTAGGAGTTCAAAATCGGTAAATTTGTCGTCATTCTTCTCCGCGCAGTTATATTCCCTCATGAACAACCGCGCATTGGAGGAGGAGAATGACGACTAATTTACCGATTTTTAACCCCTGGAATGTGTATATGACAAAATAGGGAAAAATATCTACCTTGTTCTTTATTTCGGCGAACCATTTATCTTCGGCCACCATGATACGCGTCATTGAAAGACACTGAAAGGTCTTGGAGTGTGTGGTTAATGCAGTCGGTCCATGTCCTGCTTGGCATTTTTACTATTTTATGAGCTGTTTCAATGCCAAGATGTCCCGTCTGTGAAACATTACCCACAAAGTAGTCAAACTGCCAACCATAGTCCACGGCAACACTGCTTTCTATGGCTTTGTTTACGAATTTAGCATTTAATCGGTTGTGTTTCATATCCTTAAACCTTGGAAGCCATCGCGTTGGTGAAATATACCTTCAAAAAATGCGAACCCTAACCCAGAACGCTTACCGCGTTGTGTACATTAGTAAACGTTTCGAGAATCGGCTTCCTGACCATTTCCCTCACTTGGTCTGTGCTGTAGCCTGCCTGAGCATTTCGCACTATGCTTTGTGCCTTTTTTCCTTCCGTACACAGTCAACAACGACTCTATAAGAGAATCCTAATCTAACGTTCACCTTGAACAGACAAGCGAGGAAGGAGAAGTATTCCGTGAGGAGAGGCATGTACTTCGCGGCTGGGATGTCATTCACCGCAACTTCCACGGCGCCTGAGTGAAAGATTGACTTTCTAAACGGATCACGACACTTCCATGCAGGGATATGCGAATGTTGATAAATTATAAGCGAATTAAAATCGTTTCGGTGAGATTAATTTTAGGATAGTCGAAATGTTCTTGTGTATGCCTCTTTATATCATTAAAAATTTCCTGAAGGTCATACACAGTAGTGGCATGGCGCATTATGGATGACCACTTCATTTGAATATAAAATCTAGTTGTATGTAGGTTTTTTAGTCATCGATCATTTTGAGCGAAGGAAATGCGCTAACTCTTACTTAAAGGAGCCACAAAGGGAGATTTATTTGCATGCACTTATGTATGTGTTCACTTCTATCCATTCCCGCACTTTCTCGTCGTCAGAGCGGTATACTCTCACAACGAGAGAGTAAGAGAATTGGAGAGAAGTGATCCCGAAAGTGCATGCAAGTAAATCTCCCTTTGTGGCTCCTTTAAACGAACATTTTGGTTCCTCGTTACGTAGTATCAGTCGTTGTAGCAGTATTCTCACGTTGTAACAGTCAATTTCATCTAAACGATTATTTATTGAAATAATATCTTTCATACGAAATCGGTAGTAACGTCCCTAAAACGATAGTAGAGTGCATTCTTCTATCGCCTAGTTCACGAAGAGCGGTTGTCCAACTCAATTTTTAATAAGCGCTTCGACATTTAGATTATAGACGAATCTACTACGTTTTTGAAGCCGTAATTATTAAAGTTCCCCGATTTTACGCCACTTGAGTTCCTTGTAGGGAGGGCACAGCCGGGTAGTTATTGATAGCCGTCATTTCTAGCCGTCTGATTTCATGACCAGCCGTCGTCTCTCACCCCGCAGAGACGACTGCTACGAATGAAGATTGACGGCTAGAAATGAAACGGCTGTCAATAACTGCCCTGCTTTGTCCATCCTAGTTTCCTACTGCTAACATTGTATGGTCTCGTTCAACGTGCGATTCTTCTTGTAGTGCTCGACGAGCATTCCCGTTAGCTGCAATGGAATCTTGAACAAAAATCAATTTTCTCTATTTTGAAGCTAGACCAACAAACTTGGCAGGAGTGTTGGAACGAATAATAACTTCATTTTGCTACCGATTTGCCTATATTTTCGGGCATAAACGAGGGAAGCCCGCTGTCTAAAATTGACTATTGAATTCTCCGTATCCGATTTACTAAAGCATTTGCGAGCTACGATTTTCCGAAATTGACGCCGAAAAAATAGAAGCCTTTGAGATTATGAATACATTTTGCTCACCTTGTCCATGGCGTCATCAGAGAGAAGGTTTCCTACCTTGCGGTAGTACTGAACGATTTATCACAACTACTAGGGTATCTCAAACGGTAGTGGAATCTCTTGAAGTTGTTTTCAATCTTATGAGAGAGTTAACAGTTCTCACTCTTAGAGAATGAGATGACAGCCGAATGCACTATATCAACTGCCCTTTCAGAAACCTTAATAAATTCACACATGAAATATATGCCGCTACGGTGTAGGATCGGCAGTTACACTACAGCTGGATGGTAGCTATTATTTTGAAAAAAAACATCAGACGGCCGTAGAGGAAGCCATTGTTATGTGTGTAATAGTGTTGTCAAATGAAATACCCAGGCGAGAGGAAATACGAGCCCGCGCTCGTATTTCATTCTTCGTATTTCATGAAATTCGAACGGTCGCTCTTAGGATTTCATGAAATCCTAACGTTCAAACCGACAAATTATGTCTTAATTGGCAACAGATAAAGATGAAAACATGCATACCTATGGTATTTCGGGCGTAGATTCCGAATATTATGTTCTCTTCTACTGTTTTTATCGTTCAAATATTTTGGTATGAAAATTATTTCCCTTTATTTGATATCTTTCGCCCATTCCCTAAATACCAAAAAGGCCGCTCCTGCTCAACAAAAAAATGAAATGGGCGCGGGATGGATGAGAGACATTTGCCCGTATTTCATTTGACATCACTTTTGTGTAATATATAGCAAATCGTCGTCACTCTCTTCTTCTAGAAGCGAATGCAACCATAGGAAGCGCAAATGTTGATAAACGGACCTCTTTGAACATTTTGTGGCAGTTTCCATCTGAAGTCGAGGAGAAGGAGAGGATGAGGAGAAGAAGGAGAAGGGGCCTCATGGCGGAGTGTGCTGCACACAAAAACTACTGCTCCGGTGTAAAATCGGTAGTTATACAACCGTTGGACGGCAATTTCTAAATCAAAATTACCATCCAGCGGTAGAATAACTGCCGATCTTACACCTGAGCGTTAGTTATTTTTTGTGTGGCGAGTCGATCGGTCAACTGCCTGTATACAGGAGAGACATTGTGGAAAGGGGACAAAGTTTTTGCATCTGTTTTCGGCCATCCTATCTCTCGGCCGCGGAGACAATGGGATTGTAAATAGAGAAAATGGAGAAACAACGTGAGTCGGATTCCCGACCCCAGTTGTTGCGCCAAATTGTCGTACTATTGTTAGAATGATGTTGATGTTTTGCAGTGGTTGCTGTCTTGCAAGAACATGTGGTCTGCTCTGTGTTGGGAACGAACGCATTATTGAAATTCTAACCTTCCCAATCTTATCGGAGCGTTATCTCTCACTTCGATTGACAACCACTCGGAGAAGAATAGAGAGGCAAGAAATTCCGCAATGTGTTCCGATACTCTTTCACTGTTTTTGATTTTCCACGGGTACTCAGCATACTGAGTGAAATGTCATGAAGCACTTTCGTTTCACAACAAGCTCGGCTAGATCGATGAGCAATTAATGAAATTGTGCCTGGCGTCGCCTATTCTGTAGAAAGTGATATACGAACAGACAAAATGAAAACTCGCCCAAAACTCGACCGCAAATCAATCTTGTTCGATGAATTTGCTGCAAATTACGTCCTTGATAAGGGAGAGGGTGTGGTGGAAGGGTAACGATCACTTCAAAAGAAATGTAAAACACAGGACAATGTATGATCAATGCTGTGCTGTGCTTCGTACACCGAGATGCAGCGCGCCACGCGGCTCTACGGAATCGTTTGAATCAAGATTAATGTAGCATTTCTCGTTCGTCTACTCTTCACGGAAAGGTTTTCTCTACGTTTGTATGATTTTTTCACCACTTCGGCCTTCAACATATCCACGCAGACCGGGGATTAACATTGCGGTGTACTTGACCTGTAACCGGGGATAGGAAATAGTAGAGACTTAGAATGTAATCAGGGTTCAGTCAGCGTGAGATTCTGAAACTTTCATGTCTGGATCTACTCTCATTTTCGAGATATGGCATGGCGTCTGATTTGGTCCCTGATGATGCCAACTTCGATCTCGAAGATTTTTTCACAGCAATGTAGACAATCACAATGTAATCAGCAGTCAGTCAGTGTGATATTCTGAAAATTTCGTGTCGGAATCTCTTCTCGACGTCGTATTACTACTACGTGGTGTCTGATTTGGCATGTGATGACGTCAACTTCGACCTTCTGGAACCTATCCATAACAAAAACGCGATGACTCATTTTCAAAAAAATATTTGTGAGTGATTTCCTTGAAGTTACACTTTGTATCTGTTCGATTGGCATAGTCATTCAGCTGTTCAGCGTCATCCACGCTGTATTCAACTTTGCAACATTTATCGCGACTTTTCTATCGTATAGTTCACCATAGTTCCCATGGATAACATCTCGGAACCGTTTGCAAGTCAAATGAAGGCGATATTAAGTTGCTTATGGTTGAAATCGAAGTATAGAATAGTGGAGAGAATAACCTCACAAGAAAGGAGCACAATACTCGTCATTCCACAGCACGGACCCGTTTTGATAAAAAAAAATAGCGCGCGGGAGGGAGAGGGCGCAGAGAAAAAGAGCACTAGTGTTCGGCGCGTGAACTAAGAACAGATTTGGAATCTCAATATCGAAATCTATATACTGTAAATAATTTTTAGTTAAAAATTGTGTCTGTCCTCAAGCGCTACATAGATGAAGCAAAAACTTAGAAATTTTCTGACACCGTGTCATTTGCAAGGACGTTAGGCAAATGATCCTGACCTTTCACTCGCGTCTCTTCATTTCACCGGCTATTTCTTTCACATCGCACATCATTTGCATCACGCCCTTGCAAATGACCCGGCGTCCGAAAATTTCTAAGTTTTTGCTTCATATATGTAGCGCTTTAGGACAGACACAATTTTGACCTCAAAAAATTACAGTATGTAGATTTCGATATTGACATTCCAAATCTGTTCTTATCTCACCGCCACACCGGAAAATTTTTCACAGGAAAATTCATTGAAATTTTCAAAGTGCCGTTAATGGAAAATTTGCATACAGAATCGGATATCAAAATTTTATGGGTATGCCATGGTTAACTCCTTTGTCACCTTGGAACATCAAACTGCCGTGAGAATCACTCAAAAAATAGAAAATAAGAAAATGCCCTGAGGACTTATAAAATCAATGAGGCATTTTCGTGCACAATGAAGCACGCCATCGTGATCAGCCTGGTCGATATAGTCAGGTAAAATTATTTTCGCTGTGAATTTCAATATGTGCTGCAGCCACCCCTTACACATTTAGCTCCGCTCTCTCAAAACATCTATGTTAGAAATCCACGATGTGAATCGACAATGGGTGAAGTTTCCGCATTTCATCTGCTGGTTTCTAACTTTATTCTCTAATCCAATGGCACCTCACAATGTTTGTGTAAAAGAAACGATTAAAGCACTGTGACAATCAACAGACGATTAATGAAAATTACGAAATTTATCAAAACAACGTACAGTAGTTTGCCACAAATAATCAAATTGTAGAGACTAGCGGGACTACGCTCACTGCGTGAGCTCCGTCCCGCTAGTGGTTTGGGGTCCGTCCGGGTAAGGGGTCTCATTCAAGTATAAGTTTCGTTCATCATACCGAGTAAAAATGTTTTGAACGCGTTTTGCGAAATAGAGGCTAGTAAAAATAGAGACTTTAATGCCAAAAATATGTCAATTACCAATCCAAACGCTGCGATCGTGCACTACGTTGTAAAATAATACGAATTTTGACAAATTAAGGCGCGCCATGCGTTGAATACCAAGGATAGCACTGCGCTCCGTGCAGCCTGTTCGGGCTTACATTGAAATTAGGCGCGGCAAACGTTATTTACCGAGCGATAGCGCTGGTTTACATTGAAATTAGGCGCCGCAAACGTTATTCACCGAGGGATAGCT
>JACMIF010003399.1:0-14715 GCA_014805445.1 Diplogasteroides magnus
ACAACGCCCAGAAGAGATCAACAGATCATCTTGTAGAGAATTTGATGCAGATTTAGAATCTCTAAATAACATAGGATAGTCTAGTGGAAATTTTTTTTTAAAATATTTAAGCAAAAAATGACTTGTCTAAAAATCAAATAAAGTGTTACCATTTGCTTCTTTCAATATCTAACATATTGTAAAAATTTATTTTGGAGTAGCATAATATGGTTGAGATTGAAGGAAGTTATGATTTTCTGAAAATAATCGCCCACTAAAAAATTCAAAAATCAATATCTCGAAAAATAGGGTATCTAAAAATCATCTGAGGTGCTGTAAAAATTTCTTTTACTTGGGGTTACATAAGATTAATTGCAGGGATTTTTAGAAAATTTCTGACTTTTCCGGTACCAGGTTCACCCCGCAAATGTTGCTTCTCTCATAGACCACGTGTTAAAACTCTAGTTCCTATAAAATCTGGGACGAAATTATTATATTTACAGACCAGCCACTCGCCACGTTATGTATATCGGCGGAATTATTTCGCAAGGAAAAAAGTCGAAGCCTCTGAGCAAGGTACGCTTGGCTGCATTTCCATTGTTTTATATAGGTCACATTCAGGAAATTAATCAAGTGATCGAACGCGGCAGGAAAGGAGCCGTTCTTGTTTCCTTTGGTTCCCTTGCCGAGACGGAAAAGATTGCAGACTATCGGCTAGAGGTCCATTTTGAACATAATATCGATTCTGATGTAAAGAAAGGCGCAAAGTGAACATAAAAACAACAGCTTCGCGGATATTCGAGAAATGCGGATTGCACTTGTTCGTTTGTGAATAACCAGTCTATATTTTCAGGCCATTATCAACTCATTCAAGGCGTTTCCCGAATATGAATTCCTGTGGAAATTCGTGCCGAAGACGGAGAGCCAAAAAATGTTGTTACTTTTTCTCGTTTCAAAATACATATTGAAAATTAAATGTGTACCAATTTAAGAAATTGTTTTCAGGATGTTCCAAAACGCGTCTAATGTACACACTTTCGACTGGCTGCCGCAGTCGGATGTTTTGTGTAAGAATTGTATATTTTGCCCTAATCCCTCTCCATTTGCCTCGAATTTTTGATAAACATTGTGTATTTCAGCACATAAAGCAACGAGAGCATTCGTTTCCCATTGCGGCGTCAATTCGATCATCGAGGCAACGGAAGCAGGTTAAAAGAGAGAAAAAACAATAAAATGTAATCGAGCATTTTCAGGAATTCCCATCGTGGCCCTACCGCTCTTTGGAGACCAAAACACAAATGCCGCTTCGCTACGTAACATGGTTATCGATTTTCCATAAAAAAGAGAATACAAAAAATGATCAACTTAGGGCACAGCAATAATCGTCAGGAAGCACGAAATTATGGATGGCGGCCTTCAAAGGGCATTGCAGAACATAATAACAGACTCACAGTATGTTCATTTCATGTTTCATATTTGTTTTTCAATCCAAAGAGTAGACTCTAAAAATAAAAATAAAAATGTTCAGATACCTTTCCAAAGCGCGAGCCCTCTCCGCTGCACTAAAAGCTTCACCGCGGGATGCAGACCCAGTGGGACGATTCGTGAAGGCCGTCGAATATGCAGCTGGTAAGAGGGTTGTTATTCCAAACAAATCGCATTCGTAAGCGCGTCTCATGGTGAATTGTTTCATTTTTACAGCGCCAATATCCACGATACGAAATAGCTTTCATTCACTTCGATATTTCAGCTCACGGCAAGTCTGTCGGCCGACCCGTTCACGTTCCCTTCATCACCTACTACAATTTGGATGTTGTGGCACTCGTTTTATTGATAGTCCTAGTGATTGTATCAACGATATCAATACTGTTATGGAATCTGTTGAAGATGATTGTGATTCGAAAGAAAACGAAGGCTGAATAGAATTTGTGATTATAAAACGCGTTTAACATAAATAATTTTTCTATTTAATTGATAAAGTGTCTTTTTAGATTGTGATCCAAATTGAAACTGCAGAGAACAAAGAATCATCGAGTGTTCATGAAGTTGGTCACAGTGAGTCGCTTGATGGTTGAGCGAGGAAGGAGTCTGAAAAAGAGAACATCTTTAAACTTATCTATAAATATTTAAGCCATTTTACGAACGAAAAATTTCATTTTCTCGAAAATGGTGCCTTGTTCAGGTAGTCATATACGCCAATAGGTGATCATAGACACACAAATCAAACGCAAAAATTCATGACTTGCCCTCTGATCGCGTATCTCAGGTAGTACTCTCTTGGGATGATGACAAGTGCCCTTTCGTTGAGTATCCCATTAACAGTCCAGTCGGCCACTTCATCCACTGTCATCACGTGGTAGCCGGGATTTGTTCTAAAATTGATCACTTTTTATTATTATACAATTAAAATAATGAAAAAAATATAATAATACTTACGTCAAATTGTTCATTAGCTGTGATTGGAAGTAGAACGGGCAGATGGTTGTGAATCTGTAGATATTTTTCTATTTTTATTCCAATATCATCAAAAGCTCACTTGATGAAGTCCTTTCCAATGCATGCCAATTCGTTCTCCAGTCCTTGTTGAATAGCAACGGCGGCGAATTTTGATGTGCAGTAGGGAACTTGATCTGAAAAACATATTAACAATCTATTCAAATACGAAAGTTTATTTGAAAATGTAATATTAGTTGTTTGGAAATCAGGAGTGAATGGAACATTTTAATCTTATTCACATTTTCATTCGGATTATTACTTGAGATTAGAAAACGATTTTCAAACGAAACGTAAAAATACCTTGTGCAGCGACGTAAAATCCTCCGAACGAAGCTATGCTCACAACGTGTCCATCGCCATTCTCGATCATCTCTGGGAGAAAGGCTCGGGCCATCTGAACGACCATCGCACATCAGTCGGGTTGTCTCCAACAATTGAAAATCAAACTCCTAGCATAAGAGAATTTCACTGCTATAATGTGGAAATCGCCCAGTTACTTGGTTTTGACAGAAAGAAGAGGAAGCTCACCCAGAAATGCGACATGCAGTTGACCTCCATCGTAGTGATTATAGCCTGTTCGTCTATTTCCAGAACCTTAGCGCCCCGTTTTTGAATAAAAAGAAACAGTGGAAAGATACCTTTCCACCGATACCGACTCCCGCGTTATTGATGAGAATGTGCACGTGTCCGACCTATAATAAAGACCTTTTTCTCACCCGCAACGCGACAGTTCATGCGTCGCGGTCAAAACAACTATAAACTGTAATCGAACCTCTTTTCGGACTTTATCCGCTGCTTCCGCGATATTTTCCCTCTTGCACATGTCCACAACATGGATATGCAGTTTGTTGGTGCTAAAAATATACTGATATGTGCATTCCAAAGTAAGACTAAAACCAGAAATATACAAAAGTATCATAAGCAGTCACGACGAATATAGACAACACAGAACGGTGAAAAGTGCATTAATCACACTTTAATCTCCGGTGAGAGGTTGTCTACTGGGGTTTCTAAATCGGGAGTAGAGTGCATTCGTCTGTTATCTGATTCACGAAGAGCGGTTGTATGTTGCATGAAAGAGACAACCGCTCCTCGGGAATCAGATAACAGACGAATTCACTCTACTCCCGATTAAGAAACCTTATTGTGTACGTGCGATAGACGGCCACTCCGCAGAGATTAGACGAATTGGAAATGCATTTATTTGTCGTTTCAGCATTTATTGGCAATGAGCTGGTATTATCCCACCTTCCTGCCCGGTCACACAACGCCGCCGTCTCCTTGAGTCCCTTCTCGTCCCTGTCCCACAGTACCAATCTGCATCCTACGGTCGAGAATCGGAGTGCGAGAGCTCGACCGAGTCCTCCGGCAGCTCCAGTGATGAGAACAGTCTGAAGAAAAGATTAATAAAGACTATTGTCTACTCCTATCAATGAGACGAATCTGCTGAAACATTTCTTTTCGGGGGACTCTTAAAATGCAGCTACATTTCCGTACATGTAATACATGCAATATCGGTTAGCTGTGAGTATGAGAAGGTCATTGCAAGTGGTTTAGCACTGTTATGGTGAGAGATATGCAGATTCACCTGTCCACTGACATCCTTCCCTTTGAAGAGCCCAAGAGGAGCAAAGTTGTAGACGAGAGCGACGGTGGCTTCCTCAAAGAACTTTTTCATATCACTGAATATATCCGAACTCGTACTCTGAGATAGATAGCAAGTGCCACTAGAACATTCCAAATGGTGATGGCAACATCGATGGCGATTCTGAAGAAACAACACACTTTAACAAACTTTTCACCGTGCTAGACAGAAAATTCACTCACTGTAAATAAGGTGAAATCTCCTGACTCTGAGATGGCGTTCCGGGCATCTCAAAGATTTAATTGAGCGACTCTAATGTATGAAGCATGAAAATTGTAGGGAAGTAGAGAAATGGGAAGACAGTAGCGTCAACAGTAAAGACCTTGAATCGGCTCACAAGGTGCATTTGCATTTTCTCGAATTCATTCCGAGTGGTCGCCTATCATCTACCACAGACAACCGCTTCAACATGAGCCAGAAAAAAATGAAAATACTTCGTGAATCGATTCAAGGGGCTTTAGTGAAGAGCGAAAGTTGCGGAGTGATTGGCAATGTCAGCGTTCTTTCTGATTACGGATGGGGTTCGACATTCGGAACGAATATGCTTTCTTTTCTGTCTGACCGCATTAGCGAGTTCTTGTCTCTGACGAATGATAGATAAAATAGCCCCACAATATCACAGATTGATAATATGCAACTGTGCTCCAAACGTCCATCCCACTATAGATCAATCACTTTTCACTCTCCGCTTTCTCTCTTCCATTTTGCAACTCTCTCAATCGCACTTTGTTCTACTTGGGCTCTTTGTTCCCTGGACTTTGAGCGACCTTTATCCTTGATACTACTTTGCAGGCGGCACACAATCTGGAATGGAACACGAATCAGAGACATTATTTGGTCGTTATCTATGTAACCAGAGTGGTTCTTCCTATTTCATGAGAGGGAATGCTGAAATAGTATTCCCCATTCTCGCGTGCTGCTACAACACAGATGAGAACAGTTTCGGATGATCGGTGAGATCATTGTCAGCTGGGAGGAAGGGTGGAGAATACGAACACATTGATCTTTGAGCCAAAGCACTCGAGAAATTGTAAATAGAGCACATTGGCAGACTGTCAAAGAGCAACTGGGAAAGGGCAAGCACAGTGTTTGTTATGGTTTCAAAATCAATATCTTTCTCGGTGCGAAAAATTTAATTTGTTCCGTTTTCAATGCACACGTTGCTTTGAAATCGGAACAAATTGGAAAATACACTCATTACTAATAGCTCATTCACGAGCTATTTGGCCAGCTCTAGTGTAAACGATCATAAGACAGTTCAATCTTCTTCAGCATCGCAAACGCTCTTGCGAAGGAAATGATTCGGCTGGAAGATATTCGTCGGTCCACAATGCCCATAGAACAGGCATCTTAAGGAAAACCGTGGCTTCAACCGTAGTTTTGGCCGAAGATCCTCTATAGCCTAAACAACTCAATAACAAGATCTCTGTCAGTTGTATTCATCTGCAAAAATGGCTCCATTTACGAATATCAACAACATCAGCATTCCTTTCACTATGGGTATTCCGCAAGTGTTGTTGATTAGTGGATGCTTATAGAGGAAAATAATTATAAAACAGCTTCTCCTCCGCATTCTCGAGAAAACAGCAGTCTCCCAAAATACTGGACACCGTAGTTCATTTGGTAATAGGAATAAGCCATGGTCTTCGACCATCTTTCTTGTAATGGCACGCGCAAAGCAACCGTCCGCTAACGTCATCCGTATCAAACTACGCGTCGTTTGAATTGTCTACGTCTCCCGCCTGCGCTTTCCGGTCTAGGAGAAATTCGCAGTGATATAACATAACAATATAAAAGCCCCCTTTTTGTTTTCCACCAAATTCAGTATACTTCTGTCGTTGTGCGTAGATGCTCTGTGCTGTCCAAAGGGTTTTCGAGCATGTACCATTGAGAATCTTGCGAGAATAATATATCCATCCGGTAGACTCGCCTTTTATCAATTACCGTTCATCGCGACAAATAAATACATTCTCAAATGATTCACCGTTGTAGCGTAAATGTGCACGTTGTTATAAGATGTGCAAGCCACGAACTAGTGTCATTTCAGTTTATTTCGTAATGGCGAGCCATCATCCCGAAAGCCATTCCTGGATCTCTTGGTCGTATTCCGAGCCCTTTCATACGATCTTTTTCATTATAACGACCTCTGTATCGCTTTTCACTAACACAATTATGATCTTAGTGATCAAGCATCGGGAAATGAAGGTGGGACCCGACTAGGGTTTTATATTCGGTAAAAAAGCACATTTGTCAATCGTCTAATCTCATTTCATGTGTGCTCTTTCACATAGAGAATACGGTCGATGAATGACAAAATATAAAACAGAAAAATATATAAAAAGCCGTTTCAAAAAAAAAAAATTCACCCGATCCATTTCAAAATTTGGTCAAACACCTTGTTCTCACTAGCTATGACCATCGATTTCGCACTGGAGTTGATTTTCTGCATATTGTCTTGTCAGATCTTGGGCAACTACCGTTACCTGCTTATCTCATTCGCCGCGTGTGATACGATAACATCGATCACACATTTGGTCGTGCAACCGGTATTTTCATTTATATTATTAAATGTCTTTTTTTAAAGACACTCTAACACAGAAACATTAGAGCTCTAACACAGAACTCTAAGACAGAAAAGTGTCTTTAAAAGAAGTCGACCGGGGAGAGGCGAGAGAGCGGGGAAGAATGAATAGGGGCAGAGTATAGATTTCCCCCGAGAGGAACCGAGAGAGGGAAAGAAATGAATTAGACGTAGAGTAATGATTTCCCCGAGAAGAAACTCCCCGTACGGTTTCTTTAATCCGAATTTTCAAAATAGATAAATATACAGTGCATAAAAAATTCAGTGCCTTCACATGCATGCAGACGGTTTCTTCTTCTTTTCGAGGTTCTCCGGGACATATTTCAGGACTGAAGATGGTTTGTTAACCCAAGTTTCGCAGGCATTTTCGTATGTTCGACCGCAATGATTCCTACAACATATTAGGTTGGTGCATAAGTAACGAGGTACTTATTTCAAACTCAATAAATTGACTAATATTGATTGTGGTCTCTAATCATTTTTACCATAGTATGTCTGCATGTGCCCCAGTCCACTGCCACCACATCCGCCCCTCCCTCTTCGTAGGGTGTTTTGTGCGATTTTTCAAAGTTGGCAAATCCATGATTTTTGCACCACATTTTTGGATTTTTGGCCACTTTCTTTGTGTATTAGAGATAAAATTCAACTATCAACTAATGTTTGTAGCCAAGTGAACGGCCGTCACGCGTGAGGGACCATTTCGGTCAAATGTCAAATTTCCACTGAGTTATGATCGAAAAACCAAGACTATACGAAAAACCATCAAAATGCAACCAGCCACATGTGCTTCACAGAATAAGCGTAGAATAGTCGGAGAATCAAAAATATAGTTGGAGACCCAGATTCCACTTGAAATACAATTACAGTGCCCAAAAATGTAATTTTTGAGCATACTGATTTTGGAATTTTTGACATAATCATTAATAACTTGATTCATTCCGATTCTTTCATGTTCATAAATCGTAGTTTTCATACTCCAGCTATTCTTCGCTTATACTGTGAAGCACAAGTGGGTAGCTGCATTTTGGCACTTTTTGCATAGTCTTGGTTTTTCGATCATAACTCAGTGGAAATTTGACATTTGACCAAAATGGTCCCTCAGGCGTGACGGCCGTTCACTTGGCTACAAACATTAGTTGATAGTTGAATTTTATCTCTAATACACGAAGAAAGCGGCCAAAAATCCAAAAATGTGGTGCAAAAATCATGGATTTGCCAACTTTGAAAAATCGCACAAAACATCCTACGAAGAGGGAGGGGCGGAGGTGGTGGCAGTGGACTGGGGCACATGCAGACATACTATGGTAAAAATGATTAGAGACCAAAATCAATATAAGTCAAGATATCGAGGTTGAAATAAGTACCTCGTTACTTATGCACCAACCTAATATATTGAGACACGAAGCCGCACTTATAACTTTTTACGAACCTTCCTTTTTTGAATTTCCCGTGAAAATTTCAGTCTGAGCGATTTTCTCAGTTCTGAGATATGGAAAGCGTATTGCCTCAAATGTAAGAGTTGAGATTTGCCAAGAGTGGATTGAAAGCGCTTATCTTTTGAATTTTGAAAATACATTCCTCACCCTAGTTAGTTTGTAGTAAGTTTGCACTATTATGAAAAGTTTACAATTTTTTGAGAGTGCTGAAAATTATAAATAATGATTACATCAAATGATAGGAATTCTCGGATCGTTCGTGTGCATGTTCTTCGCTTTCACATTCTACCAGATCTACCTCGTCCTCTCCTATCACTACGTATATCGGCTGCAGTTCCTGGCTAGGTGAAGACATGTTTGTAGCGTAGTGCAGACGATAAGCAGCCGTTTATGATTCTCAGTCTCGCGGGCTCGAGCCCTGCTTTTACAAACTTTTGCCACATTCGGATTGGGTTTTAGGCGTGCTAAGTATCCCAAACGTGCTGATAATCCGAAAGTATTAATTGAATTGAATCATATAATCAATCGCAGACGTTCAGATCTTTACATGGCGGCTTTTTCGAGCAAGTCTCTTCCCGACAGTGGACTATGGCAGGTAAAATACAGAAACCAGAGTCGTGCATAGCTTTTCTTGGAAATTTTCTGGGATCAAACAACTTCCATGTAACTAACTAACCCCCGCATGAACAGATATGTAACTATAACAGAGCCATAAACAAATAAGCAGGTGTATTCAATTCGTAGGATTAATAGGATATTTTTAAGAATGACCTATAACAAAAATGTTATCGTGACAGTCGCGAACTGCCGTCATTGTAATCTACACCTTTAATCCGAGCTTTCATCAAAGCTTGACCTTTTGCACTAGGGCCATCGTCTTTGTGTATTATCTAGTTCAAATGTTAAAAAAACGACAGTATCAAACTGACTGATGGCAATCCGACAGTTTCACTTACAGTTTTTTCTCTGTATAAGGGGAATTCACTGGATGTAAGCTCTTCTAGGAGTGGGTTTTTTTTAAATTAGAAAATTGGCAGAAATCAATCGATTATTTCGGAATAACAATTGACATTACAATATCAATGTGCAGCCGTGGTGGGATACTGTACGTACTGTGGAGTGCTCATCTCCGTCTGCGTCTACAGTGTTCTACCGTGCGAATACTCGAGGTGAATAGGAAACAAAGAGAGGAAATTACAAAAATCCAGATCGATGAACATGTCATTTTTGCGCGACCTCTACGACGGGTTCGACCCGAGTGATCCGGGGCAGGGATACTTCACCATTCAGTACAGGGTAGGTACAAACAATTGATAATAAGAAATTTTTGTGACTGATTTTAGTACGACCGGTAGACGTGATGCATAAAATGTGTCAAGTAAATTACAGCACATAGACCCGAAGACGGGCGCGTTCGTCGGATGGTCGGTAAAAACGATGATCTGCATATGGATCATAATTGGTAAGATTGTCCTTTTCACTCATACGCCTGTTTTTATTTTGATATTTTCAACAGCTATTTCCTTTGCTGAGGCGCTTATTTTGACACAGTATTCAAGATAACAAGGACATTTTTTCACTTGTAGGGCGAAAACAATCAATTTTCCTGGTATTCGCGGTTGGGATGTATGATATATAATAATACTCAAAGAACCAATTTGAGGACAAGTTGGTGTTACGGCCTGTATCATGATCTATTGCATTGTGAGGATCACAAAGCTACTCAAGTATGCGATATTTATAATAGCGTTTCTAATTCAGGAGTAGAGTGCATTCGTCTGTTGTCTGATTCCCGAGGAGCTGTTGTCTCATTCATGCAACAGACAACCGCTCCTCGTGACTCAGACAACATACGAATGCACTCTACTCCCGATTTAGAAACCCCAATAAAATAATCAATAGAGTAATTCCTTATTGACACCACGATTTCATTATTTTTACCTTTACGTTCATTGCACTATAGGTACATTATTCGGAGGTATCATGTTTTGCTGCATTACCATGCTTTTCTGCCTACACGGTCCACCAAGCTAACGCTACCATATCGTATTTCATGCATCTTAACAACGTGCCGTGATACTCATTACCAAAGAGTCTCAACAACAACATCCATAAGTTATTTCAGTATGCTAAATTGTTCCAGTTGAATAGATACTTCCATCAAAATATAGTGTAATGTAAACAATAACATAGCAACATTCAAATCCAAGCCTAACTGTGCCACGGAATGATTTCTATCCAGCAAGTGTTTTCGCGTATTGGAATTCATGCAAAGTGTGAAATTCAGACGACGAATTGGCTAGAAACTTGTTTTCGTGATTTTTATCCCAATATGGCATATATATTCTGCAGGGATGCTAGCAAGATGAGCGAGGTGAACGTCAAGAGTCGTCTCCTGCAACGACAACTCTTCACTGCACTGCTCATTCAGGTATATAAGGAACATTAGACATCTCAACCGAATTGTTCATCCTGTATATATATATATATATATATATACCATAAGCTAAAAATAAGCCAGAATTTAGAGTCAATCCCTGTGAAAAGACGAAAATTAGCAAAAATGGAAGAGGCAGTCAGCAAAAGAAATCATGGGGAGCATAACAGTTCAGATAGGATGCAAAAAAGAGAGCTAAATCGCTAAAAGACCGTGCCATATTTCTTGTGACTTATTATTCGAATTTAAAGGAGCCAGAAAGGGCGATTGTTTTGCATGAACTTTCGTTATCACTTCTCTCCATTCCCACACTTTCTCGTCGTCAGAGCGGTCTACTCTGACAACGAGAGAGGAAGGGAATTGGATAGAAGTGATAACGAAAGTGCATGCAAAACAATCTCCCTTTCTGGCTCCTTTAACAATAGTTTTGAGAGAAAATCATTCGATTATATTTCAGACCAGTGTCCCATGCGTCTTCTCATACGCTCCCATCGCCATGATCCTCATTGTGCCGATGACTGGAATCGACTTTGGGGACGTTGGTACATTCCTAGGTAATATTTATCAATATGTACATTCGTCTACCCTTGGCAGCCTGAGTGTGAACAATTGCATCATAGTGACGAAATATAAAGAACTCGTAATTTTTACACAGAATTTTCACTGTCTGTCTGATCTACTGCGCTTACTGCCAGTACGACAAATGGTCATTGACTTGAGTGACATACAGGAGTCATTGGATACCTGCGTCACGATTTGAAATATATACTTGAATCGTGACACAATTGGCGCGTCTGCCCATTTCACCACAGCGAAATGGTGTCCTTCGGCCATTCTTTCATCATTCTTTTTTCAGTGATGCAAACAGCGATCTTCCCAGCACTGGATGCAATCATCGTAGTGCTCTGTGTATCGAGGTTCCGTGAGATCCTCTTCTACAGTGTACTCGGGTAGGTATCTAAAACGGTAGTAAAAGTGCATTAGCCATTGGTACTATTTTCATAGGAGCTGTTGTCTCTATGTTCGATAGACAACAGCTCCAAGTGGATTAGACGAATTAGAAACGCACTTTACTACCGTTTTGATAACCCTAGTATCGAGCATGTCCGCTTTGAGTGGAAGGATCTGCTAAGGCGTTCCTTGTGGAGGGTGCGAGACCGACGGTATTCAACAGAAGTCATTTCAGATTCAGAAAGAAGGTGTCAGTTCTGGCCATTCCTCATTCACAATACACAACGACGTTCCACACTCATACGACTACTGTCCCGTACTTGTGAAATGTAAAGGAGCGACCTCTCTGTGTGCGATTTCATCTGTTGAATTTTTCATATTTGACTCGAAAAAATTCATATTCTATCATTTATATTGGGCATATTGTAAACTCGCTATAACATAAAAGTGTTACATTTCTCGTAAATATCTAACGGTGGCATTCATCTGTGGGAATGACTCGACTCCATTGTGATATCTTGGAATAACATCAGCATTCCTTTCAATACCGTGTCACGCATGAGTTGCTGAACAAAAAGGATGTTTTCAGAAGCAAAAAATCATAAAACCGTTTCTCTTCCCAATTCTCCGTTCATTTGAAGTCTCTCAGCGCGTTAGCCACCGCAGTTCACAAGAGATTACGAATTAGTCGTGATCTTCAGCCATTTTCCTCTTCATGGCATTTGCAATGCAACAATACGCTAATAGATACCAGCCGATCTCTTGATTTGCCTCCATATCTGCGCTCTCCTCTCGCTCATTTCGTCTATAAGATCTAGTGACAAGTGATTGGAAGAGAGTGTAGTCTCGGAACTAATTCACGATCTCTAATCACCAGCCGTTTCAGCGTTATATATAAACGCGTTAACCACCACTTCCAAACCCATTCGACTACTGTAGCTGTAACCTTTTGTTTGAAGCAAAAAAGGGTTCCCATTCTTCAACCGCTTTGAGTATTGCTCCTATTCTCCATGAAACTGCAGTCTTTTATCGAATTACATACCGCTTTTAACTCTATCGTTTCTTGAAGATGGGACGTTCTGGAACCGATCATTTTGGAACTCGGATATTTTGGTAGTTTTGTTTTCAAAGCCCAATGGAAATGCTCGCACAAAAATAGTCCACAAATTTTCAGCATTGTGAATGACCGCCCATGGGAATATATGCCGTATCAGAATTTGCAGGAAAAATTAAGAGTTCATAGCACAAGAGGAAGCCACTCATGAAAACACACATTCAACTATTTATATATCTACTGGGCTACGCCTACGTATTTTCGTTATTATGTGTCACGTACATAGTGTGCCCCAGGGACGATAGACTGACAAGAATAGTTACACGTCACGTTCCATATTGAGATCTCTGTTGAATCTAGAACAGTGTAGATATATAACATTCTCAAGGAAATATTCGACTGTAAAATAAGAAATTGCCCCGTTGCAATATATGGTAGCAATATATTTCCATGCCCTTACCATTAATCCTTGTCAAAGATTCGCTAATGTCTTGTGAATATCTGTCGGCGGCATTAATTTGCGGGAATGACTCAACTCCATTGCGATATCTTGGCATAACATCAGTATTCCTTTCAATACCATATCAGGCATGAGTTGCTGAACAAAGCATGTGTGCGTAGTAAAAAGATAATATTTCCGCTTCTCTTCCCTATTCTCTGTTTATTTGAAGTCTCTCTCTATGTTAGCCACTGCACTTCACTAGAGAATAGGAATTAGTCGTCATCTTCGGCCATTTTCTCCATGATAACATGTGCCATGCAACCATCCACAAATATCTCCTGTAGATGTCATAAACTGTCTCTCTATCTGCACTCTCCTCTCGCTCATTCGTCTACAAGCTCCAGAGAATTGCGATTGGAAGAAAAATTTTGCGATCTCTTAACTGATCTCTAATCACCAGTCGTTCCGGCGCTGTATATAAACGCGTTATAGACCACTTTCAATATCATTCGACTACTGTAGTTGTCCCCTGTTGTTTAGAACTGAATTTTATACAGGAGTTCTCATTCAAATCTTCAACAGATTTTCGTCTGCATAAATGTAATCCCCAACTCTCCATGAAACTGTAGTCTCTTGTCGAATTAGATACAAGAGCTGACTACACTCTTCCTTGATTAGGGGACATTCTGAAACTGAACATTTTGGAGTTCTGATTTTTTGTAACGGCCATTTTGGAACCGTCAGAAGCCGCTCTGTGCGAGAAAAAGGAATAAAAAGGAGCAAACAAGAGTTTCCGAATGACCGGATCCGTGATATCCCCTCAACCCTTCGTATTAAAGCAGCTGTGCCACAAACTTTTTCGCTTCTAAACTGGAAGCGCAGTTAGATTTGTTTCCCTCTGATAGGACGAGCTGCGAAAGTGAACATTTTTCTGATTTTTCTCTGATTTTATACAACGTGCGAAAGATGAAGGTACGGTAGCTTACGACGGATCTTTGATCAAGGAGAACTAGTGTTGGAGAATCTGGGGGAGGTGAGAGACCAGTAGATCAAAGGAGAGGCCAGAGAAATGAGACGGCAAAGGGTGCGAGGAAGCGCCCTCGCGATGATCAGGCTGTTCCATAGAGTGAACGGGAAATAGAGAGGGCACAGAGAGAAATGTAGCGATCTACCGTACCTAACTGATCGCTCTTTTCAATCGCTTCAAGAGTCAATTCCCTTCTAATGCAAATGTTAGAAAGCTCTCTTGAAGGCTTAGACAATAATTTTGATAAACAATTTGGGTGTTTTTGCTCTCATTAGACCTTACACTCGCACCTATCAAAGAATAAAAGTTCGTGGCACAGCTCCTTTAATTGGGTAGGGTGTCGCGACTTTAGTGCGACTGTCATTCGTCTAATTTCTGCAGATCTGTTGCCTATCAGATGAGATAGACAATCGTTACGCGGAGATTAGACGAGTGACAATCGTACTATTTCAATTGTCCCGTTGGTTTTTGTTAGATTGGGTTCACGCATCCGATAATGTCATCTGCTTTCAATCAGCTTATTCAAGAATCTTAGAAATGGTGGCGCAACATTCCGTCATGGTCTTCGACAATCCGTCATGGTCTTCGATCATGTTCCATAACGTGAATGGCATGTCAGATGCGCTCAGCCGCTAATGTCACCCACGACGATTTGTTACCATGTCCG
>JACMIF010003400.1:0-14715 GCA_014805445.1 Diplogasteroides magnus
AACTCGGCTCAGCTCGGCCTTCGAGTTCATGCCGTCTAACTTCATTCCTAGCGGTCGTTTCTGCGCTATAGAGACGACCGGGCAATGAAAGACGCAGATTAGGGTGTCGCTATCGGAACTTTATTGACAGCTGTTATGACTAGTCGTGGATTCGAGCTGAAAACACGACCGGGCGACTATATACGCAGACATAGAAATGATGCAAATTTTTACCGGCTGTTAATATAGTTCCGATAGCGACACCCTAACGCAGATGCGTAATGAAAAGTCGTTTTGCTATCGGCTCGAGTAACCCCACCCTACCCGTTAGGCAACCGCTCCGCAGAGACGTATGAGAAATGTGCCTGTTATCCGATGAATAAACCATTTTGATTTTTCATTTGTTTGTCCTACGCACGATAAAAATTTTAGAATCCAAACAAATGATGCAAGATCGTTCTCATTTTTGTATTCCGAGGTCGCGCTATTGTTCTTTGCCATTGCTGTACTTCCACCCTATGACTAGTGATTGTCAATTGGTGACTTTGTAACTAGCACACGCACTAGGCTAAGCTTCTCACACTAAGCTCCAAACGTATAAGTCGAACATTTGCGCGACGAAACACTTCGGCATGCCATCCAAACGCATCAATAATAGTTACAATACGAAAATTCAACATCGAGTGTTTGTGCACAGCGGGGCCCATTCACACGCGGATAAATATAGAGCTAATGATAGATGTGGGGCTAAGGCATGGGGCAGCAAGAGTGAAGACATTTGAATAAAGAAATTGTGAGAAGAACAAAGTAAGATCTTTTAGGCTGTGATAGTGCCTATGGTGGTCGGCCCGGTCAATGCATGTGTAAATGAATGTACGTTATCTACGAACAACGTTTCACTCACGCTTAACTATTACTCTCTTAGTTTATGCACAGTGTCATTTTTATACATGTTTATTAGGGTGGACAAAGGAAGCACGTAAGAAGACTTCCTTCATTCCTGGCCGAATAGACCGGTCTAAAGGAAGTCTTCCCTAAGAATGATGCGTTAGGGAAGTCTTCTCTAAAAAATTCCCTTCATTCTTGACTGGAAGGCCGGTCTGAAGGAAGTCTTCCCAAAGAATGATTCGTTAGGGAAGACTTCCCTAACGAATGACCGCTCGACTTGCTTAAGAAAGCGAAAATGCTTCCTTTGTCCACCCTAATGTTTATCCATCAAATGTCAAAATGCAATGATCGCACTGATGGTTGTATTGGCGCCCAAAACTAGTGGTTGTACTCATTTCTGCAGCGATTCATGGCTCTTCATCTCATCATTTGACCCGTATAACGCACCGATAGTCTACTCACTCGTCCCACTATAAAGTGGGAAGCATGTCAGTACCTGACAGCCTTCCCACTATATATCTATGAATTGATTGTACACTCTCGGAATGCACTTTTTTCTCTGCTCGTCTAACAGGTGAGAGAGTATTGCCCTTCTTCATGTGCGATGCACACTCCATTCATCTATCGGCAACTTCCCTTATTCGTTGGTTATAACCCAGTTACTCAAGGTACGCTTGGGCTTCTGACCGGAGTATTTTCTCTGTGTTAGAGAACCAAAGTTTTTGGATAGCTCTTGAAGGGGGATTCCCGGAGAGCAAATCGAAGTGTCGAACAATTGTTATTCTGTTCATTCGTTGTTTGCCAAATGCTTATAGAAATTTCAAATGCATGAAGAGGTTTCGAAAGGTGAAAGTAAAATTTGTCTGATGTGATCATGTTGGGCGGTCCGCTAAATGCAAGTGAAAATGAATGCATCTCAGAAGATCTGTAATAATAACATCTAATAATTGAGGCCTGCAAATGCTTGATTTTTTGTTACGGTCCAGATTGTACTCTTTGAAGGTCTCAAGCTGTTCATTATGTTCAGCATGTTTCGATCTCTCAACTAGCAGGATTTGTTCCCTCCTCCATTCTTCTTCCTTTTAGTCTCCTCGCTTCCCCTTGTTCTTCTACTCAGAATTACATCCCCGTTTATTTCTGTGTCTCCAACGAAGCTTATTCATTGTTGCTTCCCGCTCTGCTCGTCATCGAAAAGAAAAAAAATTTCATTTTATCAATTTACTCAACGGAAGAATGCGTGTACATCAAACTGTAAAAACATCTTGTGATGGAAACATGGTTATTCAGATCTTCTCGTGTATCTTCCTGACGATGTCATCTATATTCCCCTTCATTAAGACGACATCAGACATGTGGAAGTGCTTCTCGAGGTCGGCCTTGGCAGCCGCAGACAGAGCTTCGTACTTCTCGACGGTGAACAGAACCTGCGAGAAGATTATGGTAGGCCGAAGGGTTGAGTTTCCTTACCATTCTCCTGAGTTCTTCGAGAGAAGGTACATTTCCGGCGACATCGGCAGCTGCTTGGACCTGAAGGGTTACTGTGTTCCTCCCTTTCTACAGCATCCCTTCCTCACTTCCGTAACGAATGCTTTAGCCTCATCTCCGAGAGCGTCAAACTTCGCTTTCAGCGTGGAACGGAGCTTCTCGACCTTCGCATGGAGAGAAGGGGACTTCTCCTTCAGGGCAGCCAGAAACTACAGATTAAGACAGTTCAAGTGGGTCAGGCGATGGGTCAAACCTCTTCCTCGTTCTTGTACTTGGCGTTGTCGGTGGCGATTTCCTTGAGAATCCTCTTGTCATCCTCGGTGAAGGAATTCAGCAACTCCTGGGCGGGGAACGGGTCTAAAAAGGAGGTGTCAGATGGGTAAGAATTCAGATTACCGTGCCTTCGTATTCCGCGGGAGCATAGTCGTAGTCTACAATGGAATCAACGATAAGAACTGCTGCGAGTGCCGCAACGACGACTAATCCAGCGAACATTTTGGTTCTCAACTGGAAGAGAAGGATTACTGTAGTAAAGGAAGAAGAAGAGAAAAGTCGGAATGATGGCTGATGAAGGAGAATGGCGCCTTATAAACTGATGACAAAAGATGTGAATAATGATATGACTGCTAGCACGGGAAAATAAAAATAGAGAAAGAGAGACGAGGGTGAACGGAGAAAGAGAAGAAGGAGAAAATGGGGGATAGTCTCAACTAATTTCATCACTGCAATATTGTCTGTACTCTTTCATCAATACAGTGTTTCCCTCTCTTGTCATCATCAAAACAGATATCGTTTTATCATTGTAGCCAATGTAAGAACGCATGTAATTTCAGATGGTGTCATAAATTCGGAGGAATAGTGTGCTGGAAACAACGTTATTCAGTTGATTCCCAGCATTTTCTTGGCGATGTTCTGGAATTTCTCGTTCTTGAAGATGATAAAAGTGATGGGGAATTGCACAGCAAGTTAAAGTCGTAATCACACTGTGTCTGGTGCCGAGTGGGCATAGCCCCCCGCCCAATTCATCGTGTCGCGCCAGAGTGTTTGATTGGGATTCTCGAGGCCGGGGTTCGGATCCTTTGTTCGCCAATTCACAACCGGTAGCCAGAGAATCAACAAAATATGAATAAATGTAACAGAGACAGGACCGTCACTGTCCAGATGCACTTCGAGGTTCTTTAGAGGTTCTATGACGGTCCCTATTAGACACTTTATGATGGATAGAATCCTCACGTCCGATGTTATCTGCAAATGCCGGTGTGGAGAGTAGGCAGACGATGAGAAGTAGATAGAACATGATGAGATGAATTGGGTGATGGCTCGGACAATTTCATTCTCAATATAAGAGCGTTCGGCTCACCTACAGAGTCACCTACAGCGTGGCCAAGTTTGAAACACAATTTTATATTTGGCTGGGAAAATATATGTTAGAGTTTAGATAGGATTTCAGGTGTGTGATTTTTTTAAGAATTTTTTGTTGAGTCGTTTTCGAGAAAAAAATTCCAAATATACTGTACTCTCGGATGCACAGTCTTCTAACTGATCACTTTGTTGACCGTAACTTCCTTCATTTTGAAGATTTCACGATCTGTTTTTACCATTCGATAGCTCTCAACGAGCTCTGTCTTTTTTCGTTTTAAGAATACATGTTAAAGGCCGCTCTTGGTGGTGTTATGTATACAAAAGTGCCAGAGTTTGGCATGTTACACAAGTCGAGGCGTACATTTCCCATCACGGAGACATCTTTCATTCGAACCGCCTAGAAATTCTGAGCAAAACAAGTGGTGAACGAAAAATATACTCCTTTCCCGAAGCACTTTTTCACCCAAAAAAAGTTTTGTTGCTACAGGCGTTCAAAAATGGTCCTGGTAATGGTGGCTTTTTCGAGTTCCGCCCGGAACGAAGCTTTTGCAAATATTTTTAGCGTTCCAATCAGTATTTCAAGTGAAATTTTTCAACATTTTGTATCCTTCCAGTGATCTTCATAATAAAAACAATAATGGGACATAATTTTCTAGTCATCAATAGCCATACAGTTGCTCAGAAAAGTATTTGACCACAATTTGTCCTCTGATATCTCAGCTCTCAGTTTTCTAAAAAAAATCTGTAATTTTTCATGTGCATACTAGAACACTGGGAAATTTGTATGCTGCATAGGAAGACCTCATACCTCGTATGGCCGCTTCGCCATAAATAAAAGAATGTATATATGATGTTCAAAACATTTTCATTTTCCCGTTAAAGGTCCAAAAAATCAGAAATTTTTAATGAAGGTAGTTTACCTCAGGAGGACTTCAAACAACTTAGAATCGAATCTAGGTCGTTTCCCCATTGCAGGAAAAATCGGCAAATTAGGCCTCTTTTCGCACTTTTTTGCACTTTTTGACACGAGTAATACCACATGCGGAATGAAGCCCTAATATTTGACAAGATGTGACGATATTCCTATCCATCATTAATAATATTGCAAACTGCAATCTCAGGCAGTCCTTCCACTGTGATAATGAACAAATGAGATTCATTGGCTGAGTCGATTGAAGATTATTTATTCCGGGCCAATTGGGTATAATGAAAGGAATACGAGTGCTGTATATGGCCCTTCTCATTTCATTCGACAACAGCGTCCATCCCTATCGCGATCTACATGAGTCATGGATGTAATGCTGTTATTATGATAAACTGATAAAAATGTATTATAATTAGGGAGGGGAAAGAAAGCGCAAATGAAAGCGGTTTGATCACTTTCATTCGCGCCGGTCAAAAGAAAGCGCTTTCATTTTTTACAAATATATAGGAAGTTGACAAGAAGCAGCAAATAACTCAGTACAGCAGCAATATCTTGGTTCCCTCAGAATTGTGTTCTAGGAAGTCTTCCCCATTCTGATCGATGCAGTGATTCGAGTGGTGGAACGCTCCAGATGATGCGAATCATTCAATGGGCACACAGCACTCTCGTGGAAAGGAGAAGGGATTGGAAGAGGAATGAAACCATTAACATTGATCGCCATTTCCGACGATTGTAACAGTAAAGACAATTCTGTGGATATTTAATGTGAACAACATGCAATGATCGTACTGATAGTTGGCTGTATTGACGTTAAAAGGGTGTTCACAGTGTTCGCAGTCATTTCTGCAGCAATTCATGGCTCGTCATCTCATCACTTGACCCGTATAACGCACCGATAGTCTGCTCACTCGTCTCAGGACCTGACAGCCTTCCCACTTCCCACTATTCACTCTCGGTATTACTTTTTTCTCTGCTCGTCTAACAGGTGAGAGAGTCTTGCCCTTCTTCATGTGCGATGCGCACTCCCTTCGTCTATCTGCGTATTCTCTTATTCGTTGGTTAATACCAAGTTACTCAAGGTACGCTTGGGCTTCTGACCGGAGTATTCTCTCTGTGTTAGAGAACCAAAGTTTTTGGATAGCTCTCGAAGGTGGTTCCCGGAGAGCAAAATGAAGTGTCGAACAGTTGTTATTCCCAAAGACAAGAAGATGTTTTGAAAGGTGAAAGTAAGATCTTTCGTGGTGTGACAGTAGTGCCTAGGGTGGGCGATGCATGGATAAATGAAGTGGCCGTTCACTACATATTGTGTTTCGCCCACGGTTCACACAGAAAAATAACAACGGTCCAGCAGTTGTTTTTCAAGCAGAAAACTACCGATTTGTCGGCAGTATTTTAAAACTACCATCCACCCGTAGTTATATGCTAAGACTATGACTGGGCGGTAGAAATATATGTCAGAAAATAGCACCGCCAAATTGGCACTTATTTTTTTATATGTTCGCTGTTTTTTTATCACAGCGCATCATCTAGGTGTATGTTTATCCAGCAAACGTCAACGTGCAATGATCGTACTGATAGTTGTATTGACGTCCAAAGGGTCTCCCACAGTGGTCGAGTCATTTTTGCAGCAATTCATGGCTCGTCATCTCAACATTATGGTCCGTATAACGCACCGATAGTCTACTCACTCGTCCCACTATAAAGTGGGAAGCATGTCAGTACCTGACAGCTTTTCCACTATATATCTATGAATTGATTGTACACTCTCGGAATGCACTTTTTTCTCTGCTCGTCTAACAGGTGAGAGAGTATTGCCCTTCTTCATGTGCGATGCACACTCCATTCATCTATCGGCAACTTCCCTTATTCGTTGGTTATAACCCAGTTACTCAAGGTACGCTTGGGCTTCTGACCGGAGTATTCTCTCTGTGTTAGAGAACCAAAGTTTTTGGATAGCTCTCGAAGGGGGATTCCCGGAGAGCAAATCGAAGTGTCGAACAATTTTTATTCTGATCAATCAGTATTTGCCAAATGCTTATAGAAATTTCAAATGCATGAAGATGTTTCGAAAGGTGAAAGTATGATTTTTCGTGATGTGATAATGTTGGGCGGCCCGGTAAATGGATGAGAAAATGAGTGCATCATCTTTATCCAGCAAATGTCAAAGTGCAATGATCATACTGATAGTTGTATTGGCAACCGAAGGGTTTTCCCCACTGGTCGTAGTCATTTCTGCAGCAGTAACAGTTGAATCTCGCTCGCCCCATGTGGTAATCAACGAATTGATTCCCTGCAATCGGCCGCATTTCCTTTTCATTCTCTGTTTGGCACCGTGAATCGCCTTACGAAGTGCATTCTTTTTCACTAATTCATTCTCCAGCGGTTGTCAGTTGCGAAAGACAAGCGTTCGACAACGAATTAGAGAAAAGGAATGCCCTTCGTAAGGCGGTTCACGATGCTTATTCTCACATTGACATTGTTGCGCGCTTCCTCCAAATCCCCATCCCTGGTTGCCGTAGTAGTTGCCATTATGGTAGTCATTGTAGTAGTAGTTATTGCAACGATCTGAGGGACATTTATGAAAGAAATGCATGAAATTAAACTCACTGAACATTCTATCCAATAGACTACACCTTCTTCTTCCCCATCCACCTCCATAATATCCGCCTCCACCATAGGAACTGCCACCCCAACTCTCTCCACTGTTTCCTCCACCACTATCTGAATGAATATATGATATAATGAATAGTGCATGTGAAGACTTACGGTCGTTCCATCCTCTTCCTCTTCCACGTCCTCCCCATCCTCCTCTTCCCCCGCCACGTCCTCCTCCCCTACCACCTCCCCTTCCTCCTCCTCTTCCTCCTCCTCTCCCTCCACCTCCTCGTCCACCACCTCCACCTCTTCCGCCTCCTAAAGATGAGATTAGAAGTGTAAATTCATAATATTACCGCCTCCTCCCTTTCCTCCGCCTCCGCCTGAATTCATTTTATTCCTTTATTATATATAATTCGTTACCAACCTCCTTTAGACTCCACTTCGTTGATCAATAGAATGCATAGAACGATAAGTATGGAAAAATGGAGAAGCAGCCGCATTTGTAGAAATATATAGCTTTAACCTACGAAGATGAAATTCGCAAAGATTAGATAGGGTTGATCAAGAAAAGTATCGCTTAAAGATGTTGAAGTGAATGGGAACATCTAATCTTCACTTCGTCAAAGAGAGAGCGAAACGCGATCGCGAAGGTAGGAAAATCAGTTCACACTAAACAGATGAACATTCTTCCGTTCTTTGCTTGACTCGTGATCAGTGCACCTCGATAATTCGCTGTGGCTTCTATACATTCTGGTTGATGTAAAATCTTCAAAAGATTTTTTTAATTTTTTGATTTTTTATTTAAAAAAATATAACATTTTCGGTTGAAATCAATGTTGACAGAATGACTAAAATAGTGCATTCCGTCTCTCTGTGCTCTCCCTCGTGCGGTCGTGTCAAATTCATAACTAATGATCAGCGAAACGACGAAATAGCACGTCAATGAGCGAGCGCGAAAAAGGAAACTGAGATGGTTCCGCATATCACTTAAGTTTACATGCATAATCTTCAATGAGATCGTATAGATCAGCTAATATTAGCAATTGTGAACAATAATTTTCAGAACGCGCACCTTCTGTGCCAGTTGCTGCGCGTACGACTTGCCGATGCCGTCCGTCGCTCCCGTAACCACTGAAAGCAGCACGATAATTTTATTCATTTGTGGTTGTCAAATCTCTGTGGAGCGGATGTCTGTCGATCGAAGAAACAATCGCGCCGCGGAAAGTTAGAAATGCATGAGGCGAATTAGAAATGAATAAAATTATCATTTTAGAACATCTAGCGTACTCTTTTCGAACAGCCATGTTCCGGCTCATTTCTTTCCGGATATTCACGAAAAATCTCTACTCTCTACTCGTCAACTCGTCCAATCGACGCAACTTGACGGTCACTTGGATAAAATTCAAAAATATATTCACTGTTTGTAAAAAAAACTAAACGGCAAGTGATCTGCCACTCACCAGCCCATTTTCCACCTGCTTTCTTATGGAGATCCGCTGCTGGGAGAATGAAGTAGGGGAACGCAACTTTGTAAGCGGCATTGAGTAATCTGTTTAGAACATAAATAACAAATATAGCAACAGAGATATAGCCGATTATCTGAACATTTTCATCGATAAATATATTAATTGTTTGAATTGCGAACCTCCCAAATCAGCATTGTAAAGAACGTGAATAGGTACAGACGAAGCTTAAATTTAAAAAAAAGTTGGTTACATTTACATAACAGGACCCACACGATTGCTGCTCGCGCTAGGGGCGCATAAAAGGCGTCCGATGAAAACACTGCGCGCTGTATAGTTCTTCCTTCTCCCATCTCTAGTTTCTGTAGTAATGACCGTAACAAATGACGTGGTATATAAAAAATATCACCTGTACGATCTACGCTCATTATCGCATAATTTACGTAGAAACGGACTACTTGGAGAGGAGAAGCGAGATGCCGTATCCAGTTGGAAAGAGGGAAATATCACCTGCCGCGGTAGTAATCACCCTGAAAGCTCGGGTTTGCGCAGAGAGAGAGCGCGATGAGAGGGTGTATGAATGGACAGAGTAAGAGAAAAGTGTAAACCGTTATCTGAACTTATTATTACGGCGTAATTGCTGCGATAACTACGTGATTATCGTGATTACTACGGCAGATGCACTTCCTTTTTCCCTCGCCCATAAGGGGATGGGGAGGACACTATGTGATGAGAGGAGGTCTTGAAAACGTGGACGATTTGTCACTACCCCGGACAACACGATGATCTGCGCGGGTCTGATCCGTTGGTGGTAATGAGTTGGATCCCAGCTAGGACCGACTCAACAAGAGAAATCAGCAGTCTATGAGAGCAACGACAAAAATGTGCCACCCAGGTCGTCAGTTGCTGCAAGGGATGGGGTATACTGACAGCTCCAAATTTAACGATGACAATATTAATAACAAGTATTTGGGAGAATCACGAAAATTGTTTTCTTGCGTTATCTTCTCAATGAGAAAATTCTGCCATAAGATATAGTTGAATCCTGATTCATTGAAACATTTTCTTCCGAATACAAAGGGCTGATCTACTTTGGGTCGGGAGCAGTATGTCACACCCCCGCCGCACAACAGTAATGTCCCCATGGAGTAGTATCCGTATGTATCTTCCCTTGCCTTCGTTCCTCAGCTGAGAATTCCGTTTCTCTCTCTCTCTTTTCATCGAAGCTGATTCATTGTTGCTACCCTCTCTTCTCATCATCGGAAAGAAAACAGATACGTTTTATCAGTGTTGCCAATAGAAATGTATGTAAAATATATCAAACTGTATAAATATTTTGAAGGAACCCTGTACTTGAAGCAGGGTTATTCAGTTCTTCTCCAGTATCTTCTTGGCGATATCCTGGAACTTTTCGTTCTTGAAGATGGAAGAAGTAATGGGGAACTGCTTCTCGAGGTCGGCCTTGGCAGCCTCAGACAGAGCTTTGTACTTCTCTACTCCGGATAGAATCTGCGAGAGGATTACGGTAGTCAGAGGAAGTCAGATATCTTACTTTGGCCTTGAGTTCTTCGAGGGAAGGCTTGTTTCCGGCGACAACGGCAACCTGGATTGTACGGGCCTCCCTGATAGCCTGAAGGGTCTACCGTATTCCTTCCCTAGTACAGTATTCCTTCCCAACTACAGTATCCTTCCTCTCCTACAGTATCCCTTACTCACCTCCTTAGCGAATGCCTTCGCCTCCTCTCCGAGAGATTCGATCTTTTCCTGCAGCATGGCATGGAGTTTCTCTGCCTTCTCGTAGAGAGCAGGGGACTTCTCCTTCAGGGCAGCCAGAACCTTGAGATTACGGTAGTCCACGGATGTCAAATGCGGGGTCAAACCTCATCTTCTTGTACTTGGCGAAGTCGACTGCGATCTCCTTGAGCACCTTCTTGTCCTGCTCGGTGAGAGAAGTCAGGAATTCCTTGGCCTGGGCAGGGATTAGGTCTGAAAGTGAAGGGGAAGAGTCCGATGGGTCAGACTTCTGACTACCTTACCCTTGTATTCGGCAGGAATATCGTCGTAGCTCTGGATGGGAACTGCTAGACAAACTGCAGCGAAGGCCGTAAGACTGACCAGTCTATGGATCATTTTGACTCCAAATTGGAAGAGAAGGATAACTGTAGGAAGGAAGAAAAGGAGAAGAAATGGGAATTATGTCTCATGGACGAGAATCGCGCCTTTTAAACTGATGCCAAAACATGAGAATAAGTATCCGAGAGAGAATATGAGAAGAGAAAATATAGAAAGAGGGAGAGAGAGAGAGAGAGAGCGCGCAGGAAAAGAAGAGAGCCAACGGAGAAAGATAAGAAGGAGAGAGAAGGCACTAATTTTAGAAGGTGCTACGCTATTCCTCCCCTGTAGGAGAGGAGGAAAACGGTAGAGACTTCAGGTGATCAAGGAGGCCCTTACAATCCAGGCGACCGTTGTCACCGGAAACAAACCTTCTCTCGAAGAACTCAAGGCCTAGGTGTGATATCTGCTATCTGACCTCCTCGGACTACTCTAATCCTCTCGCAGGTTCAGTCCGTAGTAGAAAGGTACAAGGACCTTTCTGAAGCTGCCAAGGCAGACCTCGATAAGCAGTTCCCCATTACAACCGCCATCTTCAAGAACCGGAAGTTCCGGGACAGCCAAGTAGATGCTGGAAATGAACTGAATGATTTTGTTTCCAGCACACGATTCCTCCGAATACTTTGCAGAATTGATATGCATGTATTGACGTAATTGATATGAAAACATATTCTATTTATCATTGGCAACAATGATAAATAGAATCTGTTTTCTTTTCGACGAGAAGAGAGGGAAACAACAATAAATCAGCTTCGTTGGAGTTGTAATTCTGAATGGAAGAACGAGAGGAAGGGAAAAGGAGGAGGATGGAACGAACAGCTTCGAGCATTGCGTGGAGAACAATCAGGAACTGTCGAACGATACATATTTCGATCACAACCCTCGAGGTCCGATGTAAACCTTCCCATGTAAGGTTTTGAATAAAAATTCTTTAACAATAAGAGTGAGTGTCCATAGTATAGATTCCATATCCAAATACCAATTTGATTGTGGTAATATGCTACCGGTATCAAATATTGCGCATATTCACATTGAGAAGTCATCATTCTTTACTGTGATGCACTTTTATAGAAATGATGTCTGAGACCTGCGCTCAAGGAAAATTTCGCCTTGCCCCGTTTGGAGTTCAGGAAGGAGGATATCGACAAGTTGCCAGAGAGTTGGGAGACAGTGATGGAAAAAGATGGGTCATACGTGTAATTGATTCGTAATATTGTTATTGAATTTTTAGATAAAAATTAAATGCACAACAACATAGTTACCAACCGAATACATTGAGCATATCACTTATTGAAGAGGTTCAAAAAACCATCTTGGCTCGTTTTAGACTTTTGCAAGACCAGCGACTATCGCTTCTTCAATACCGCACTCGTTTATTCCGCGGATGATTCGGAAGAAGCCTGAAATCAGAAGTGTGATCAAGTAGAACTATTATATCCTGATTCCATCACCATTCCATAATTCGTACGAGTAAAATGCCATTTTTCCATCTTAGCGTCACGGAAAAAGCGTGCTAATAATCACAGTTAGACCTTTTTTTGAATAAAATAATATATTCCTGTATATCATCATAATGACGAATTCTCACCCTGCTCTCCCCAGTTGGTGTTCCACGAGTTGGTAACGAGCCAGTAAGGAGTGCCGTTGTCCGTTCCCCATCCGAGGATCTTGACTGCATGGCCTCCGACAATCTGGCCGGTCTTGTACTAAAAGAACAGAAGTCGGTCCAGTTGAACTACTTCACGCAGATCCGAGCGATTGACTCTCATTCGAGGCGATTTTTCATTATCTTAAAAACCGCGACTATTTGAATCTTTTGCGAATTTCTTCAGGATCTGTCAGATGGGAAAATATGAAGAGCAATCCAAATGTAATACCTGGTACACTCCTCCTTTGTAGTGGTTTAAGTCCTGATAGACGGTGAACGTTGCCTCTACGGGTCCATTGGTGAGGATCTCAGTCTGGATGGCCTTCACCGAGCTGCTCACGGCGTAAGCGGACTTAGCTGAAATCGGACACATTTGTAAAAAAAAATGTTTCCCTAGCGACACTCCTTCCTCAAGGCCGAAAAAGGCATTGGCGATATTTGCAGGAACTGTAACCTGCGTTGAGGCTCATGGTCGCAAACTCACCGTAGTGCTTATCCTGCTTGTAGGGCGTGGTGTAGGCGGAGTTGGTGCATGAGGAGTGGCAGAAGGGAGTGCGGGCCGTGGGTTCGCCGGTGCAGTCGTGCTCATGCGTCACTCCGTTGACCTGGAAACCATCATGATCTCTATATCTTTCGAACAGTCTAAGGCTCTGAATACGTTTGGTAGTATACATAGGGACCGCAGGGTGTCTGACCGCATCAACGCGGTGAGCCCAGAAGTTGAGACGAACCCGAAGCCCCGCCCCCTTCCCTCTCCCTCGCCTCTCTTTAGCGCCCTATTGATCAAGGCTCATTCTTCTAACTCTTGCAAAGATCTTTCAAATTATGATGATTCGATGTAAATGATGAACAGATCAGTCATAAGATAGACATCAAATGATTTATGAGAGACTCACGCCTCAGAGAATAACACGAACAAACGAAAATATTGCATGAGAAACAGAACGTAGAATCACTGAAATCGAGACAAACATGGCAAAATGGCATCATAAAACGTTAACAACAAAACAGAACAAGTCATTATCGCAAATACTTCATGAAATCTAGACTGAATTGGCGAAAATTCTAGTTCTGGCTAGTCAAAAATGTACCAGAAACCAATAAAAACAACTATTTCTAACGAAATATTTATTTCAGGTGCTAATAAATCATAAATGCATTCTATTACTACTAGAATGCTGCTTAGACTTTTCATCAAATGCTTCCCGTAACGAATAATGACAATACTATACTCAAAAGTAAGGTCCTATTAAAAACGAACAAAATTTATAATGAATCGACTGGATTTCAAACGACTCAAATAAAAAAATTGAACGATAAACGTCTAAATAAATTGAGGGAATAGGGGAATTCTTCAAACCTTTGCGCTTCTTCAAAACAAATCCATGAGTCTTCTTCATCGCCTTTCTCCGTAGCATCGCGTCGACTCCTGAGAGAAAAAATATTTTCGTTGAACACACACACATCGATAAATTATCGAAAATATGCATTATAAACAGCAGAACAACTAATTTTGAGCAAAAGAACCAAAAGATATGACAATAGACTAAATGAATCCCACTAAGGAACTGCTTTTACCGCACTTATTCCCCAAAACCTTGCAAGAAATGGGAAGAACTGACCTGTACGTGGAGTGGGCGGCGTCTCAGCATTCTTCATCTTCTGTCGTCGTCAAGACTGCAATTATAGAAAATTACTTCAGGAATTCACGGAATGATGGCAATAATTGAAAATACTGAAGAAAACCACGAATATTTAGTTAAAACTCGATCGGATCTTACTTAAAGCTATTCAAACGATGCGACTACAAAATCTAGCGCTAATGGATACATAAATAATTGCGAAAATTCTTAAAATAACGACAAAATCACTCATTTAAACTATTTTCGAAAATGAAAACCGGCATTTTTTGGTTCCGCCCTTGAAGAATGTACTCTAAACAGCGCAAAACGCTAAACAGCGAATTAAATACATAAAATTCTATGCAACACTTAAACAAGCTTGGTTTCAGTTATTTTAATATTCTTATCTTGTTCTCCATTGAAAAATACACAAACTGACGGTTTAGTTCAGTTTAACACTCTTTATCTAGATCAGCCAAGCAGTGCCATTGGGTGTTGTAGGTCACTGGATCTGGAGTGCCATGATTCGGTTCCATTCTTCTGGGTCTTCTGCCTTCCTCAGGAATCCGGGTCCGACCGCTTTGACCAGGTCGTCCCTCCATCTCACAACTGGGCGTCCGATATTTCGCTTTG
>JACMIF010003401.1:0-14714 GCA_014805445.1 Diplogasteroides magnus
CGTGCACATGCCAATCAATTGAGGAGAGGTATTGAAGAAGTGGAAGAGTTTGAAGAGTTCAGTACTCCCATGATGACTCTCATGGATGCATTCGGTCTGGAGATTCCAGAGCCGGAAGATGCGATGGATGATGTGCAAGGCATGGACGATGTACAGGGTAGCCCCATGAGACAGGGTACGCCTGGTCCAATGACGCCTCGTTCACCGACTTCGTCGTCGACGTCGTCGCGTACAAGTTCTACATCGAGTTCAAGTGCCACGCCACCTCATCCACCGTCTCCAACACCTCCAGCACAACTCAATCAACGACCGCGTCGCAACGTCAGGCCGCCGCCCAAGTTCGACATCGACCCGAAGAAGAAGTCGTACAAGTGAGAAGAAGAGAAAGGGTCCCCACAGTTCCCAGTGAGGAGGGTTCACCCCTAAGATGCAGTCTACGACCCCAGTTTTCTCTTCATTCACTGTTTATTACTGTACTATCGTAGTATTTGTTTTGTCATCGTTAGGACTTGCATAGGACGCAGTCTATTTCCCTATCTAGTTCCTACTTATTTATCTAGAGGACGACTCACCTTATAGAGGGGAGCCGAATCCTTCGTTTTATTTATGTAAGATGTTCCATCTTAAGGAGGAGGTGTAGTATATGAGTAGTGCGCCTATCGCAAACTGACTAATTGTTGTGCGCCTACAGTAACCGGTGTGTGCTACATTTGAATTAGGTTGATGCGCAGTAGTAATCGTCGTACTGAGTATCGCGGCTACCAATGTAGGATATTCATTTGTCAGCTAGTTTGTCTGAGTCTAGTTTCGTCTGGTGTTAGTTCGTCTCTCGTCTGTTAGTAATAAATATCTATTTGTTACTCAACGGATTATTGTGTGTCCAGCAAGACACAACACAGACCTTTCAACATTTATGCTACTATGTAAAGTGGATGAAGAGTATCATTCACTGCAAAGCACGTTACTCTGTAAGATACAGAATAGGGTTGGCAGTTTGAGTACGAAAGTGCATTCGTTATCTCTGCTGCTCCTCAGAGCGGTTGTCTCTGGTATGCGGGAGACAGCGGGAGAAACATAGATAACGAATGCACTTTCGTACTCAAACTGCTAACGATAATACAGAATGTTGCTGACAGTTTCCTCGGTGCTCGTATGTTGGAGCAGCTGAATTGCGCTAGTAGATCATAGGGTGAGCAGCTTATTAGCTGATTTATACTCATAACATCTGCTCGATATCATATCTCTTGCAGTGCTGTGGTTGATGTATTTGCGATAATCTATGGTTTCATGAGTGATAGCTGATCAACACAATCATTCACATTTATGATACTTATCAGGACCCTGAAACGTATTTGATGGGATGTACTCTATCATATCCGAATGAGAAATCTTTGCAGATTGGAGTTACAGACAGATTAGCCCCAGTTTCACGCAGTCAACTTATAGAGAAATGAGATTCAGAGAGACATTTTAATTGGAATGCATAATGACCACAAGAGTTGCCTCCAATCGAGCAAGCTTCAAGGCACGAGAAAATGAAATTCCGCCTTTAAAATAAGTTATATTACTGTTCGAATTTACTAGGGTTTCTAAATCAATAGTAAAGTGCATTTCTCATTCGTCTATTCTCCGCTGAGCGGCCGTCTCTACGAGCGAAATACACAAAATACGCTCCGAGTGGATTAGACGAGTGAGGACTGCACTTTACTATTGATTTAGAAACCCTAGAATTTACTACCGTTTTACTCACGATTTGTCTCAGTTGCTAGTTGATGACCTTCATCATTTCGCACAGAGGAAACGATTCTTCCCATCCCGTTCATGAGGCATCGCCCCATGTTACAGTTAGACTCCGCCTGGTCATTTTCACTTCATTATTATGCATCCTACCTGAAATGTTATTCCTAGTACGCGTCTCAGACTTGGATGCCGCCCTGGCCGCTCAAATTTACGTACTATTTCGTAGTTGCAGAATATGTTTCAACTTGGAGATAAATTGACTAGAGCAACTGTTCAGTTGGGATGCATAATATTTGGGGTTCCTTTATCAAGCAATTTCACATTGTTATACGAACATTTCGTTCTACTCACTCTCTCATGTGCTCATTATTTATCTGAACATTAATCGTGATTTTGATTAGGTTTCTCGCGCAATGAATATAAATTTTATTTCTTGTCAAATATGCTAGAATCATAGAAGGATACCCTATTAATTATAGCTGCTCATTTTTTAAAGATAAATTAGGTGGAAACTTTCATTATCCTCTCCTGGTTGCTGTGATCCACTGTATAGGGCAATTCAGTATTGGCGCAGTATAGCTTTTATGATTGGCAGTTTGAATAAATAACGATAAAGTAAAAATAAATAATACATAACCCAGAAAATGTCAACCATGAAAGCTTTCAACTCGATCATTTCAATTGCTTTCCATATGTTCCGCTTCTTCACTCTTGAACATCTCATTTTAGCAGATATGACAGAAATGTCTAACCTTCTCTCCCTTCTCCCCAACGAGATTCAAGTGGAGATCTACTCATTCCTTCAACCGAATGATGCGGACACAATGAGATTGACGAATCTATCGATAAAGGAAGTTATTGATGAAAATGCAAAGATAATTTATGCAAGGTGAACAAATTCGCTAATTGAATATGGCTATTCGCGCCATATTAAAAGTATTTGGATGATGCTTCATGGCTCATCTGTTCATTAGACCATCAAGGCGCAACTATCAATATTCGCGTTGCCGTTATTGTGCATCCCATTTGAACCGTTAGTAGTTAATGCTCATGGTGCAGTAGTCAAAGTCCTCACTAGGGTTTCCAAAACGGTATTAAAGTACATTTCTCATTCGTCTAATTTCCGTGAAACTGCTATCTTCGCATGCGAAAGACCGCTCCTAGGTGATAAGATGGAAATGTACGTTACTACCGTTTTAGAATCCCTACTATATATAATACATCACCTTTACTAACAAGTTAATAAGTTGTCTATATAAATAATGTGCGAAATATCTGTTGGTTTACTTCAGACGCCGTCTGCTCGTCTTCGTTAAGATCCTTGACTGTGATCGGCTTGAAATTCGCTGGAATACCAAGCGCAGCATGCTCCAAATGACCTTCAAGGAGGGCATCTGTGACGCTTTCTGGATTATCTCCCATGAGACCCAGCAGCGGCTAGACTCTGCACAGATTGGAAAGGCAGTGGACGACTGCGTCAAGCTCATTTTTAAGCTGTCAGTACATATTTGCTTTTATGTAATGTGTCAATCAGAATGAAAATCGTATGCGAAAATGATATGTGCTGTCCATGATTAATATTCTTTTATTATAGGGCTGGCAGTTTCGCGCGGCTGGAGGTTACAGGGAGACTTGACAATCCTGCACTGATGAGACTGCAGCCACTGATTAACCAGAGCGAGTGTTTGGCTCTTCACGACGTTGACCTCGTGGAAGTCACTGTGGAGGACCAACTGCGATACCTCTTCACTTCTAACCGCAAACTGGAGATTCAAAACATTGGAGTTACTGGGGCCAATGCCTTCAAAGACGGACGCTTCTGGCAAGGTAAGAAGTAGTTCAAATCTCTTGATTTGCTGTTGTGAAATTGAAATGCATCCTAATTCATAGCATGGATCTCACAACTGGATGCCACCCCTTTCTCTCATGTTTACTCACTATTTAGTCGTTACGGGATATGTTTCAACTGTGGGATATATAGTAGAGCAACTGTTAAGTTAGGATGCGTAACACCAACATGATTCTTTGCAGAATCTGCATCCGGTAGCGTCACGATCTCGGAGGGAATCTGGAATTCTATGTGGAATTCTGGATCTGTTATGGAATTCTTATCAGACGCATTCCTGCACAAACTCGTCAGCAGGAAGAATCTTGATTACGTGAAAATAGGCTACTGTAAAGGACCAACTGGCGAAGGCATTCGACAAGCCGTTCAGGTTGGTTGCCTTTTATTGTACCTTTTTATATTGCATGCATATTATGTATCCTATCTGAACTGTTATTCCTAGTACGCGTCTCACACCCTGATGCCACCCCGGTCTCTCATTTTTACGTGCTATCTCGTCATCACGGAGTATGTTTCACCTGTGAGATAAATAAGCTAGAGCAACACTTCAATTAGGATGCGTAATAATCATTTACATGATTATAAAAATGAGAAGTGGTCGAATTCCGAACAGAACTTTTACTTTCAGATCCTTCTCAATTCTTCGATGAGGTTTTGCATAGACGAAATTCATGGAGATTTCTCAGACAATATGGATGCCCTTCAACGACAAATCGGTGGAGAGACGATAACTACCCAAGATTGTGGCCATTTCATGGAATATCGCTATAAAACAGCCACAAGAGAAGTTATGCTTCTCAGCGGAATTAAAATTATTCGCCTGCAGACAAACCCCTCAGTAATTGAATACGCTGATATTTATTTCTCTGCGCGCTAGCAAATAGTATTACTTACTTTTCTGTTTGATGTTACTCCGTCTGACCATTGATACTATTAGGTTGAACTGTAAGTCTTCTGCCACTTTCGCTTCAGCTTCTATATTTCCATGCCTATTTAGAGTTGTACCCTACCACTATAGGAACTCGTACTACACTGTAGTTCGCCGCTGGGCTGCTCTCTTTCTGGGAGCTGCAGTTTGATTTTTGGCTCCGATGTTTCATGAGTTTCAAAGAACGTCCATTGTCTCGAGTTGAGATGACGGGTGATTATTCGCTTCTTTCGCCCATTTTAAAACTATAAAAAAACTACGACAACAAACTCTTCGTTTCCCAGTGATCCAACCTCAACGCAGGAACTTCATAGTAGCTGTATTTACGTAGGTTTCAGAAAACGAATGTTACCTTGACCTTAACCCAGAATGTGATTGCATGATCAATTCTGGTTAAAAAATCTTTCCCATCTACGTCGAACAAATTTTCCGGTCCTAAGAAAATCAGAATATGTTTCATCACATGTTTATTGCTTGGTCTTGGTCACAAAGGTCGATCGCGTGAACGTTGCTAGGCCAAAAAATAACAGAACGAAACTTATCATTTGAAAATCACATCTTTTTTGTCATCTTGAAAAGGCCTACTGGAAGCACATCAATTTCCAGTAGATCCAGACACTATGAGACTGCAATCGGGGATGAATCGTTGCTCTTGCTGACAGTTTCCTCGGCATTCGTTTGGAGGAGTTGAATTGTGCTAGCAAATGAGAGTTTCAGCTGCTGATTAGCCGATTCGTTCACCTAACATCTGCCTGATATCATATCTGTTATAGAGATGTGGCAGGGTAATTGGAGATAATGTGGTTTCATTAGTAGTAGGGGTTCTAAAACGATGAATTTGTCGTCATTCTTCTCATGTGGTTTCATTAGTAGGGAACGGAATCCAAGCAGATTTTTTTTCATTTCTGTCATCTAATTCCCTCGGAGTTGTTGTCTCTCTCACGTGATGGACAACAGCTCCGAGGGAATTAGACGACAGAAATGTACACTTTTGCTTGGATTCCGTTCCCTATTCATTAGGGATGTCGGATAAACACAGTCTTTCACATTTGTGATAGTTATGAGGGCACTGAAAATTCTTTGATCTCTGTTCTGTGGTTAATTGTCAGACGAATGCGCTTTACTGTTGCATTTCGAAACGTTATTATTAGTGTTCTGCTCTCAATAGGATTCGGCAATGCAGCTCGGAAGGAAGAAGAATTAGATTGACTCGTGGTAGAGAAGAATATGGGGGAAAGGTGACAGTAACAGGCAAGGAAGCGGTTAAGATCATCCATATATAAAATTTATGATACTCAAACAAGTATACATTATACGCAGTCAATGTTCCATTCATATTTCATGCGCAGTCGCATCTCGATTACTAATGAATGCACAAATTGGAGGAGTCTTCCATGATATTTGGGGTTTCCCCCGTCCAAAAATTAACTCAACGTCACTGTAAACCTTGCGTCCAATACTTTTAACAGACACCTAAATGCAGATTGTGAAACGTAAGTGCTGTGCTAATTTTCCTATTTTTGGAGAAAATACATGCTCGAGCCGGTAACTGAGCGTAAGCACATTCACATATTGTTTTTGGCAAATACTGAGCGCAGGTTGTGAAACGTAAATTGTGTGCTAGTTTTTTGATCTTGTGTCGGTACGAAATTTTTTGAAGCAAAAATTGCAAACCTAAAATATTAAAACATCAATGTGCATGAGTTTCAAAGAACGCCCTTAGTCTCGAGTTGAGATGACGATGCGATACTTGCTCTTTTCTTGCTTTGCAAAATGACAATAAACTCTTCGACTCCCAGGGAATGAATCTCTACATAGGAATTTAGTAGGGTGTCCAAATGTTCTGCTTTCAATATTTACTCGAAAGCGACACCCTAGTAGCTACCTGCTATGGCTGTGGTGCGGCCAGAGGTGGCCAAGGTCACTTTGGCACTCTTTCTGGTCTTACACAGAGGTGCCGAGGAGAAATGATCAGAAGTTGTAGGACCAGTGCAGTAGGCCGAAAGCACCCTGAAAAGTTAACATCGCCCTTCAGTTGTAATGCATTTGGAAGGTGTTTCGCAGATTCTATTGCTCTCCTGTGATGATTTTACAACCTTGTCAGGTTATGAGCAGCCGAATTTTAAAGAGTATAAAATTGAATCTAAGATACCTGTTGAAGTCCTCCCACTGACTCTGAGACTAGATTCTTCATTGGACGGTGGTGACTCCGCTCAGCAACTGGACAGAGAAGTGTGCCTGTTTAGTTTGGAGCAAAACAATGAAATAGCCGCGGAAACGGGTGAAAGACAGCAACGCAATGGTAATTTGCGCCACAGTTGTGGAAAAAACACATGCGCTATCGCTTCATTGCTCAAAGTTTATACTTGATCATAACGACGCAAACGCCCACTCTTGTTCTAAACCCGGGACACAACCAAGCAAGATCTGGATAACAGATCTTGAAATAGAATGACATTTAGTGCTTGTTCATGTACGTTTCTGGAAACGTTTAAAGCGCCGAACAAATCCCTGAATTTGTTACGGTTGAGCCTTCAAGGAAAATTTAAAATCACGAAACAAAAATACAATTCAAATATTCTTTTTTGCAATATTCGTTTATGTGCCTGTTTTGAAGAACGGTCTTGTCTGGAGTTGGGATGACGAGGTAATTCGATCCCTTTTCTCCCTAAAAGGACAATAAACTCTTCGACTCCCAATGATTCAGCTTCGACGCAAAAAGGTTCGTAGTAGATACGAATATTGCCTTGGCCTTAACTCTGAAGTTATTTCCTCAACATATGGTTCATGGCCGAAAAATAACGAAAACATTCTTCTCCATCAACTAGGGTGTCGCTGATGGTGACTATATTGACCTACGCCATTTCGTACCATCTAATTCCACTCCGAGCTGTTGTCTCTGCGAAATGAGTGACGATCGCTAGGAGTGGAATTAGACTGTTCGAAATGTCGGCTGTCAATATAGTCACCATTAGCGATACCCTACCATCAACTGATGCAGAGTAACAAGTTCAGCAACAAGCAACAGTTCAAGTCATAAGAGAATATGTTTCAAACACTTGTTTATTGCCTGGTCTTTGTCTCAAAATTCGATTATACGAGCTTACACTAGTGAAAAATAACAGATAAAATCAACTCCCATCTAAGAAACTCTTCATCCGGATGCTTTTTGCTCCCTCAACTGGAAGAGCATCAATTTACTTTTCCACGGAGTATTTGTTGAAGAAGATAATACATTCTGACTCTTTCTCTTCTGATTCATCTCCGCTCCCCTTTTCATAGGCCATGCGGTCGTTCGGGTAGGATGCAGTGTGTTGTGCGTTCGTTTTCACGTACATGTCATGAGAACAACACATGTCCCCTGAAGACCGAAATGGAAAGCAATTAGGCGCAAGACGTGGATAACAGATCATGAATTAGAAATGCATTTACTGTTTTTTCAATTATGTTTCAGTATAGGTATTAAGCTTTAGATCCACTGTTTCAAACAATCATATTCGTTTCCCTTTCTCAAAAAAATGAAACATTTTCAGTGTAATCGTTTATGTGTATGAGCTTCAAAAAGTTCTTCGGCTTAAGTTAGGATCACGAGTCGATCCATGCTTCTTTTTTGAACGTAAAAACGACAATCAACTATTCGACTCCCATTGATCCGACCTCTATAAATACTAGATAATCGTAGCTGCTGTATTTATGTAGGTTTCAGAAAACAAATATTACCTTTACCTTAGCTCTCAATGTGATTGCATGGTCAATTCAGGTGAAAAAACTAAGAAATCTTTACCATTTACTTCGATGCTGGCCAGATAAGTATTCCGGTCCTAAGAAAATCACAATAGGTTTCATCACATGTTTATTGCTTGGTCTTTGTCCCAGAAGTCGATATCGCGAAGGATGACAGGCCAAAAAAATAACACGACAAAACTTATCATTTGAAAATCACAATCTTTTTTTACACATCTTGAAAGGACATATTGGAAGCACATAAATTTCTTGTACAGCCAGACACTCGGGGATGAATCGTTGCTCTTGCTGACAGTGTACTCGGTGATGGTTAGGAGAAGTTGAATTGTGCTAGCAAATGAGAGCTTCAGCAGCCGATTAGCTGATTCAATCACCTAACATCTGCCTGATATCATATCCGTTGCAATTTTGTGGCAGATCAATTGATGATAATGTATGAACCTGTGAGGCAGAAGAAGAAAACGCAATATTTCACGTTTCTAGTACATATCAGGACCCTGAAACGTATTTGATCGTCTGTTTTGTGGCTCATTGTTAGTGGTCGTGATAATAAAATATACATAAAGAAAGAGGTAAATGAATCAGTAAATACAAGAAATGAGGAAAAAGTTCAATCGGCGACGGCTCTGAACTGAATGAGTTAGGCTAACGGGGTCGTGGGGATCAAAAAACTGAATTGAATGGGAAATATTGTTCTGCGATGCACTCTCGATACCGGGGCCGGGGGGCTCAAAAAAATTAAATTATTGGGTAATTATTTTTTGGGTTCCCTCTTGTTATTTTATTCCACCTTCCCCCCCCCCCCCCCTGTAAACCTGATTTTCCTTCATGTGGAATGTGTTTCACACTGTCTATTTCACCTCTGCGATGGTTTTACATGGTTTCATTGTCAAGATCCATAAGATTTTTAAAACTATAAATTGTGCCAAAACTTACCTTCCCATTGTTACAAGATTCTTCCCGGGAATATCGGGACTCCGTTAAGCAACCGCTCTTCCGAACAAAGTTTTAGAGAATGTGTGCATTTTATGTTTCAGAAATTGACTTTACTCGCTGACTTCAAACTATGCTAGTCAGTTGATTGGGGGTTCAATGAGAAAAACAGATGCATTTTTCCATTTATTTTCAAGATGATTCAGACTTGCACCCTTTTCATAGGCCACGTGGTCGGTTGGGTGGCTTGTCTAAAAAAATAATTGTAAAATAACATTTGCCCAGCGAAAATATCGACAACTATGGCGCTTTTGTCCATTTCACCATTACGACACATTTTTTTCCTTTTTATTTATTTTTTTATTTCACTTATTTCGAATCCGTTGCAAAAACGAAACCTTCTCACAGGAACAGTCCTCCCTGCGAGAATCCAGCAGCATTTTATCCTTGGGAGAGTGCGAGGTCCGTGGTAGGGTTTATAATTCGGGAGTAGAGTGCATTCGTCTGTTGTCTGATTCAAGAGGAGCTGTTGTCTGTTGAATGAATGAGACAACCGCTCCTCGGGAATCAGACAACAAACAAATGAACTCTACTCCCGATTTAGAAACCCTAGTCCGTGGTAATCTGCAATATTCTTTACTGCATAAGACTATCGCCACAATAATCACTGTGAAAGCTCGGTCTTTGCACTTTCCCTGAGAGAGTGAGTGAAAGGAGACGCAGAGATGAAAAGCGTCCTTTCAGCTCTAGCTTTATCAGTGAATACTTGGTGAAAGACATGTGTGACAAGTATCGACATGTATCGACAACGATGACGCTTCTGTGAATTTCACCGTTACGGTTCACATTTCCATGGCGCTGTTGTGTTTCGCTCTTCCAGTCGTGATCATCATCGATATTCTTCTGTGCCGAGCAACTACCTGTAGTTGACAAGAAGTAACGGAAGGCGTGTGAGTGGTGTGATTATTTCCCATATCCTCTCATAAGATTAAATGATTCCGCCCGGTCAGGGAGTATGTTTTCAAATACTCATAGTGAAACATATTCGAATGTTTCGAAAAAAATTCTAAATAATTATAATTTCGCGCATCTGCTTACTTCATTTGCACACAAAGGTACACATGGACGCACAGAGCGCCATGAAGATTTGCGCAATGTCAATAACGATAACGATGGGGATTCTGTCCATTCAACATTACGGGGCGAATGTCTATGGCGCTCTTGTCCTTCGCTCTCATCACTATTTCGTTTGTCGATTCACAGATATTAACCATGTGCAAAATAACAGTTGTTATAAGTTTGAATTTATCATAGGACAATAATTGTTTATCCGGCACGACGAAGTTCCAACCTTCATGAACCATTGATTCGCCTTTTCTCCCATCTGTGAAACATAACCGAATCGTTTCATAAATCCCACCTTTTCGCATCATTTCATAAATCCCACCTTTTCGCATCATTTCATATCTACAACCTCTTACATGAGCTTCGCCTGACCAGACATTGATCAATGAATTCCTTTTACCCCTTCTCAGAAACTCGCCGAAACTCAACATTGCATTCTTTTTTACAATACAATGGACGCTCAAAATAGCACATATAAGCGACTTTTTTTTACTTTTGTGAGAAATGTGAGGGCACAGATTTCCGACCCTCAGATTCGACCATGGTCAAGGTGGGGTAGCCCCAAGACATGTCATGAGGTCGGGGTCAAATGGCGTACTTGGTTGGCCCCCTAGTACTCCAAAAATCGTGTCTTTTTTGGGCTTCCCAAATACCGTCATAATCGCTTGTGGGGCACCTCATAACCTGCCAAGGACAAGTTGCCTTTCTGGCTTGGAAGGGGGTTCGCCAATTGCGCCATGAACTCAGGGGGTTCCCAAATCCCGCCATGAACTCAGGGGGTTCCCAAATCCCGCCATGAACTCAGGGGGTTCCCTAATCCCGCCATGAACTTAGGGTGTTCCCAAATCCCGCCATGTCAAAAATTGGGGTTCGGCGTTATCAACAGCCCCCATTCTAGACCATTCCAATTTAAAAAATGCACTCTACACCAGTGAACGGCTTGCAGCGAAAAAAACAGCGAAACCCTCCTTCCCAAATGTTCCCAATTTGCCAAGAAGAATTGACTGTTAATTCCGATTGTTATTTCCACAATTTTATCGTCTATTTCTTCTTGTCATTACAATTTGAATTGCTACGAACGATTACACATTTCATACGAACACGTATTATTTGTTGAAAACTACGGTAACGATTACATGCGAACAGGAAAAATGCACGGGGTACGGACAAATAAACGGCGATTAAACACAAGATACAGGTCATAATCATACATTTGTACAAAAACATGTGGTCAGAGTATGTCGACGGTCTTTGCTTACCGACAATCTTCTCTTCTCCCTGCGGCTTCATTCCATTTCCGTACAGGGCCCGGCCGGCTGCGGAAGAGGCTGAAACATAATTTGTTAATTACGGATGAAGAGTGGTACTCATTACGGTAAGCAAAGCGCTTTCATCAGCCTCACATCTCTTCTACGCTTTCGGTCTCTATTGCGAAGGGACCGAGCGCGTTGAACAAAAGTGAGACGAATGAATGCGGCAAACTTATGGCTCCCTATAGTGCCGCTTTGTTTTCCCTAGTAGTAAATACAAAGAAGATCACAAACACTCACCATGCGTAATGAAGTTCGGCTTAGTCACACAGGCCGTCGCTCGCATTGCAGTGGGAGCACACGGAAATGACTACGGACAAGGGATCGAGAGCCTGAAACAAACTTGGACCAATCCAGAAACAGTTCAACTAGACAATTAACTAACTGACTCCGAAAGATAGAGCGAAATCATCATGCGTTAAGAACTTTTTCGAAACAGAAAACATACTCACATAGTCGAAAAGGGTTCTCCCAGGGCTTGTGTTGCTGCCGCACATGTCGATCGACCACGGCGATGCTGCTCGAAAAGCACGTTGTTCTTCGTTTCTCGGCCGGCCAAGCGTTCTAAATTGACGATGAAATTACTTGCGCTAATCGATATCAGGACTTACAATGAATCCAAAAACGTAATTCTCGAAATCATGATGCTTGTTCTCTAACGGTGATTGGTAAAATAGTTAGCTAATAAAATTTTCAAAAAAGAAAAACATACTCAGGGCTTGTGTTGCTGCCGCACATGTCGATCCACCACGGCGATGCTGCTCGCAAAGGACTTTATTCTTCGTTTCTCGGCAGGCCTAACGTTCTAAATTTAGGATGAAATTACTTGCACGAATCGATACGTGTACGTGCAATGAATCAAAAACGCAATTCTAAAATTATGATGCTTGTTTTCGAACGGTAAAATAGCTAACTAATCAAATTTTCGAAACAGGAAACAACCTTTCATGGTCGGGCCGGGTTGTTCCAAGTATTGCGTTGTTGCCGTACGGTCGATGGCGGCGTTGGTACACGACAAGGGCGAGCTGAACACGGAAAATATGTAAAAAGCGAAGAATGTGCTCTAGTTATGATTGCAAATTTGAAGAGCAAATTCAAAAAATAAATGAATAAAAACGTACTTTCGCTGCTGCTCCGCACTCCACAGTCTCCAATCAGCGACGGAAAGGTGGCCGTATAGCTTAAAACAAAAATTAATTACAAAAACTAAGCAAAAACCAAACGGAACAACAATTACAGTTGCCAACGCAAATGAAAAACGAAAATTCTTTTTATGAGAATTCTAGAATGTTCTCAATGCTATAAGCGCGGATGCGCAGGCAACGACTGTGAAGCAGCCAAAATCAGCGTCGGCTCCGCCCCTTTTCAGCTCCGCGAAAGAATTTCGTTTTCTTTTCGTGTTCCTAAGCGTGAAAGTGTTTTTGTCGCTATTATGGCGTTTCATTTTAAATTTAAATTGTTTCAGGCAATCCGAGCGCCTTTCCGACGTCGATTAACAGCGATCAAGAACGCTGTTCGACAAACCGCGAAAGTACGCTTTCACTCATTTATTTTTTGATTTTACTCTTTAATTTGGCAATCATAGAGGGAGTACAAACATTCCTTTGCGAAATTTATGTTTTGTTGCAGTTCTATTGCTTCATTTAGCGTATGGATGTCGATTTCTCACTATAATTTTCATGATTTGCAGCGCGACGTCGAACTCGTCCTTTTCGACCTCACCAACACGTCACGTCGCAGCATAGACGTGAACTATCCAGCCCTTTTCGTGATTCATCTTCGTAATGGACCTGTGCGGCTGCAGCTCAAGGCTTGGAAAAGCCTTGTTCGACAACGAAAGTACGTTTTTCAATATTTAACATTTCATTAAGCGCATTATGGGTGTTTCGCTCGTTCCAACCCCAGTCTCAGGCGGTTCCTTTGCGATTTGAAAAGTCCAAATTACGACTTAGGAAGCAAATTTCAAGGGCTTTCTTTTGGTGTGCGATTGAAACGATAGAGGGTCGAATTGCGTCAGCAATTTCATCACGCTTTCAGACAGTCGCGTACAGCCTCAACTGCCAATCCCCTCTCGTCCTTTTCGGCCTCACAAACCCGCTCAAGTGCTGCCTCGTCTGCGATGGCTTCGGGTGTCGTTTGTGTTGTATTTCGTATTTGTAAATACTTGTATAAATCTTTGAAGCGAAAACATTTTGCGTTCCCTATTCTGTGGTCATCGACCAGCCCGCAAGGGTTATCTCTCTTATTTCTTTTTAGAGCTTGGAGATGACCACGCTTGGCATTCCCCGCATGTGGTAAGTCCACTTTCGTTTTTCTCTTCCATATTCCGAGTTCAGCCTTTCCGTGCAATATCGCCTCGAACGATCCGGCCTGTACGACAACTGGTTTTGCCAATGTGGGTACGTTTTTTTCGAAAATTTGCTTAAGCTCACTATTTTGCCAGTAATCGTCAAGGGGATATGTCTGACTCCTCGCCAACCTTTCCGCAGAAACATTAGGGTAGCCTTTGTTGCTTGCGTTATAGTTTTATTCCACTGCTTATATCGGTTCACGCAAGTTATTTGATTTAGAGCGCTTGGACGATCGAAACGCGAAGCCCAACGTCCTTTCCGCGCATCATCACAGCGATGAATCGACTTGGACAGCTGAAATTCAAGTTGGAAGAACCTTTTTCGACAATGTGAGTTCCTCGTTCTGTATCGAAAATGCGCCTTCCGGACCCATTCTCATGCGATTCCTTTGCGAACTGAAATAGCTAAATATTCGTCTTAGGAAGCTTTTTCAAGGGCATTCTAATGTTGTCCAGCCCATATTAAGGCTTTCGTTCCTACTCTTGTACGTAGCACGTTTTCCCAAGGAAGAGTTGTCACCCGCGCCTAAATGGTGTTTCGCGCCTTCCAACCCCGTTCTCGACGAATCCTTTGCGAACTGAAATGGCTAATTAGAAGCGTTAGGAAGCTTATTTGAAGGCATTTCTTTTCATGTGCCACCCAAATTACAGATTTCGTTCTTGCTCAAGCGCTTAGCACGTTTTGAAAAAGAAGAGTTTTTTTTCGCGCCTTTGGGTGTTCCCCGCCGTCCCACCCCA
>JACMIF010003402.1:0-14713 GCA_014805445.1 Diplogasteroides magnus
ATATATATATATTTGAAGGTATACCCACTGTGAAACATAACCCATAAAGTAGCAGTCAAACTGCCAAATCTATTAGACGCGTATTCCCCATTTAGGATCAACATTTCCAAGACAGACGGATTCTTCACACCCGTCAATGCGAACGACTCCTTCAGGATTGAAATCGCATACGGAAGTGTAGGTATCGTTTTTTTAAAACAAACTCACAATTCTAAAAAATATATGGACGATCCTGTCACTTCAGTCATTCTTTCCTCTATGAAGTTTCCGCGAAAAAAGGAACGCATTTTGATGGTGCAATCGCTCCTCTATCATATCTCTGTAAATAATGCAAAGAATCCTGAGAACGGAACGTTTATTATTCATGTAAACTGTTGTGAAATCCGGATATTTTATATTGTCTGTGAATACACGCGAAACTACGTCGTGGACAGAAAAAAAACAGGAAAATAGCATGTGAATTTGAGAGATTACCTGTCTCGCAATAACGAAATTGGAGGAGTGTTCGTACTCTGAACATCACTTATTATTGTGGAAAACGAACTTGATATACCGAGTACACACGCTCCATCTGGCTGACGACTGTGCACTCTCAAAATTTGCGTGATATTTCGTCGTTTCTCTGACCATTAGCCATGATTAGGAATAGGTTTCACGATCAACATATAGAGGCTGACTTTCAACTCCGTTTACCACAATAATATCACTTAGGTTTAATGAACAATAAAGTGTTTTTATAGATAATATGCTTAGCTGCCTAAAGTTCGAGATGCATTTGGAGTACGAAGGCACTTCGATACAGCTCAGTTCATGCCAACGGTTCCTCTTGGAAGACAAAGGTTGAAATTCTTTGTTCTGAGGTTCACGGATTATCAATGTGAAAAACATCTCGCACAGGGTCTTATTATGGGTTGGCAGTTTGACTACTTTGTTTGTTATGTTTCTCAGGGAGTGTATCTTAGTGGCATATATATTGGCATTGAAACATAACCCATAAAGCAGTCACAATGCCAACCATAGTTCTGACACAACGCTTCTGCCTGTGCAATAATGTATAAGGTATCAAATTGATTGATCGAGCGCACAATTTAAAAGCGCAATGGATCTTCCTTTAGATGGTCCTTGCTACAACTATTCATCAGCTGGAAATTTATTCGAGTGGAGGCTTTGCCCTGAACTTCATAGTGGAAACGATCAGCCATCGCATGCTTGGTAACGCCCAGGATTTCTAAATCGGTAGTAAAGCGCGTTTTTCATTCGTCTAAAACACTCGGGCGGTTGCCTCTACCGGCGATAGAAAATATATACGAGTGGATGAAACGAATTCGAAATGCACTTTGCTACAGATTTAGAAACCCTAGTAACGCCCTGTATAATTTTCCTATTTCGTGCAATATTTCCAGCACTACGCCAACTCCATCTCCCGATTAAGGGCCACCGTAAGCTTTTCATATAATGAATTTAAAATTAAATTACTATAATTGTCGATAACAGTTCGCGGTTTTGATATACCTTATCATGCCCACTTCATGCTTTCCTTGTTTCAGTACAGTCATCTACGTCTTGGTGGCTGTGTCTGTGATCGTGGTCGGAGTGGTGATAGTAGTCGGAATCTTCTTCTTTTTCCGCCACCGGAAGCGGAAACTGAAAGCGCTAGTTGCAATGCATATCGTAAGTGTCGTCATCGAACTATTTCGCTAATTTATATGATTTTATTATAGCTCCAGCAGCAATCACGAAAGCGCAACGGTTCTGAAGACGGCAGTATACGGTATACAGAACACCCACGCAGGTTCATTAGATCTAAACTCTCTGTCAAACAAAGATACACCACTACAGGAATGATAGTTGGGAAATCAAGCGAAGTTGCGTTCAAATCGATCAGAGCAATCGTCTTGGGAAGGGAGCTTTTGGACGTGTGTTCAAAGGTTGCAAATGTGATCGTCGGGCAATAACGAGTTATTTTTCAAGCAAAGCTAGTCGACGTTGACATAGCTACTAGACTGTCATCATCTGGACTTAAGCGGCCTTCCATGCGATTACAGAACAAGTTTGTCGCGATCAAGATGCTCTCCGGTATCCTCTGTCGGCATTAAAATCCATAACTAAGAACGTGCAGAAACGGCCGTAGAGTTCGAGCTGGGTGATTTCATGGAAGAGATACGAATTATGAAATAAATGGGTCATCATGAACGAATAGGTAGGCTTATTTTGCTCGAAAATTCGGTGATTGAGAAGTACGCCATGGACATTTGCGCCGTAAAAACTTGGCGTACCTGCTGATTTCACCATTGAGGCGCAAACGTCCAAGGCGTTATTGTATTCCACCTCGCAAATCAAATGCTATGCTATTTCAGTGAATCTCATCGGATGCGTCAGCAGTCAGCACGATCCTCTTCTCGTCATAGAGTACTGTGCTAATGGAGACCTGCTGCATTATTTAATCAATAGGTTCGTTAATCATATAAACCAAGTTCGACTGTGCATTTAGAGATATTTCATCGTTTCTCTGACCATTAGTGGTGATTTGGAATAGGTTTCGTGCATTAGAAGGCAGTACACATGAATAGAATTAAACCTTTCCATGCAGAAGAAATTCCCATTTATTTAGACGTGCTTACATGTTAGAAATGCAAGAAGGAAAAGCAGGAGACACTGACACTGTTAACGACGACCTCATAGTAACTGTGAATCAGCAATTGATGTTCATGATGCAAATATCAGTAGGAATGGTAAGCATTAGGAATTCTAAATCTGTAAAAATATTTGCTTTTCATTTGTCCAATCCCCTAGGAACGGTTATTCATCTACCATAGAAAAAACAGTTCAGCGAAAATTATTCGAATGAGAAATGCAGTTTTTACCGATTTATAATAGAAATCCTAGAATATAAGAATTTGAGTTTCTGATATTTCTGAGAGATCCCTGAGAGCTAAAGCGCTTGATTTCAATGTTGATTTCAATGTTTATTTTTTGCATCCCAATTCACTTTCAGGAATTCATCTCTGGAAAGAAATACGTGCACCGTGACTTGGCTGCAAGGAATGTCCTTGTAGACGAGAGAAATTCATGCAAAATCGGAGATTTCGGCCTTTGCAGACACATTGATCACACGGACTACATATACATGAGCAAGGTTACTTTCAATGTCAATGCTTCACGTCGATGATCAATAATAATTGCAAGTTTATGTAAGCGTCATGATTGTGTTGATGTGCGTACTACCGTACTGATGTTAGGGGTTCTAAGTCGGTAGCATATCTCATTCGTCTGATTTCCGCGGAGCGGTTGTCTCTACGTCCGAGACACAACCGCTCCGTGTGGTTTAGACGAATGAGAAATGCATTTTACTACCGATTTAGAAACCCAAATAGACGTCCGAATTAGTTTCAGTAAAATTCGTTCAGGGTGGTCGGCTTCCATTAAAGTGGATGTCTCCAGAAGCAATCAGAAGCTACGAGTCCTCAACGAAGAGTGATGTGTATGATTTATCGCGTTGTAACAGCTGAGCCATTGAAATTTGAGCCATAATGACCAAATATACAAATGCGCCATCATTCTCAGTATTCTCACAGTGCATGTGTCCATTTCACCATTGCAGAGCAAGACACATTAGTCTTTCATCTGATTTTTCTTGCAACATGCAGTTATGTCACAATTTCAGATGGTCGTTCGGCATTGTGATATTCGAGATAGTTACACTGGGTGGATCGCCGTACGCTAGTTGGCCGGCAGCGGAGATTCTATCCAAGTTGGAGGCCGGAGAGCGACTGGACAGGCCGGACAACTGCTTTGATGAACTGTATGTTCATACATTTCGACAAATTTGAACTCATGTGCGGAGGACAGAGAAATGACGAAATAGTAAACAAAAATGTGAGACAGTCAGTCCAAAAACGTTACAAGCGTACTAGATATAGCAGTTCGGTTAATTTTACAATAGGCTTTACAGATATGCTCTAATGACTTCTACTTGGCACTCTGATCCGCGTGAGCGGCCGAGCTTTAGCGATCTGAAACAGAACCTGGGAACGATGCTGGAGGAGGTTGGTCTAATTGGTATACTTTCTTCATGATTGAAATTTGCAGGCATCACAAGACGAAAACTATCTGCTTCTGGACCCGAGCAAGGACTACTATGATTTTGAAAGACGAGAAAAATAATATACGATATTTTGCATAGGTGCTTTTGTCCAATGCACTTTGATTTTTTCTTCAATCACTTGTCATTTTATTGCATAACTATGCATAATCAATTCGATTATTTGTAGTGGTCACAATGGTTCGCAGGTTGGCAGCCGTGTGTTTCACAGTAGTGGATGTATATCTTCGAATATATAATATCATTGACACAAAATCTATAAAGTTGTAAACTGCCAACCATAGTAGTAACTCGTCCCGCGTGAACAGATCTCATCCCATGTCTTGTAGTCGTCCACTTTCATAGAGTTGCCGTCCAAAACATGAGAATGTGCAGTACTGGTTCTAAGAATATTATGATATCACTGCCACCTCCAACAAAGTTACTAAAGTTTACTAAAACAATATGAATAATATACTACGATATTAAATAAATAATATAAAATAATATGGAAATCATCTAATCCTCATAAAATGATTTCCTCATCGTCTTAGAAGAATATACGCCGCAACATATGTATTAAGGAAATTGGAAGATAAGGATAATGTTTGACGAAGGAAAGAGTAGGTAGAAAAATAACTATTTCATCAACCTGTCGTCATGAAAGTGCAGCAAGTCTCCGTTCTTACAGAATTTCATTATGGGCAGTCTGGGTACGGACTCTCTGACACAGGCGATGAGCTTCACTCTCAGCTTTTACAGGATAAGATTTATGGGGTCAAAGGCTAGAGCCATTTACAGTTGCGCCATGAAAACAAAGAGTCTTCAGTCACCACCAATATAAACCCCTAAAAATAACGGTTACATAAGTCCGTGTTTCAGTGGAAACGGGGGAGAACTCTGCCATCGATCAAGGGGAGATTGATCATGTATGCGTATTATTGTGGTAAACGGAGTTGAAAGTCAGAATCTATAGGTTGATCGTGAAACCTATTGAAAATCACTGCTAATGGTCAGAGAAATGACGAAATAGCACGCAAATTTGAGAGAGAGAGAGAGTGCACAGTCGTCAGCCAGATGGAGTGTGTGTACTAGGTATATCAAGTTGGTTTCTCACAATAATATAGCATGAGAAATTGGTTTTGTTTCATTGATCCAATTACAACTATTCGCTGATGACTTCCACCTCGCACACTGATCTACGTGAGCGGCCGAGCTTTGGCGATCTCAAACATAACCTAGGAACGATTCTGGAGGAGGTTCGTCTAATTGATAATGCACCTGTTCATGCCTAGTGAGGATCACTTTTGGAAATAGTGCAATGTTTTCATTTCGGGCCAAGATTTAAATGCACTTATTTTCAAAATTCTATCCCTATTAAAGATGAGACTGAAGGTTGCAGTCTGCCCAAGACGAATACTACTTGCTTCTCGATTATGGCAAGGACTACTATGACTTTGAAAAACGCGAAAAATAGCTTATTTGATTTACATATCATATGCATTTCGATTGTACGGCGTCCAGTAAACTATTTTCTTCAATCATGTATCATCTTTAAGCACAACTGTACAAAATCAATGCGAACGTAATATGTAGTCTAGGAAGGACTAGCCAACCAAGAGGGCTATGGCCACATAAGGGACTACTCGATCAAGACTTCATCGTTCTATTATCATTCTTGGAAGGACTCACCACAGAGAGGAAATACGACGAAACGTTTACGACTATTCCAAGATTGCCCTTGATCCCGAGAGCGCATGATCTGATACGGATAAATATTGATTTATTGGTTGATTGCTGTAGTCGGCACTATGGTTTGCACTTTGACTGCTTTTTGGGGGTATTTTCGCATGGAATATGAATATCTTCGAATGTACAATCGCTTTGAAACGTTGTCCAGGAATTGTCACTGATGTTTGGATGGTGGAGTGAATTCCACCCCCTCAAGGGAGTGAAAATCATTGATAAGGGGGAGGGGTGATAAGGATTTGTCACGCTCTTCGTAACTAGAATGTGCGTGCAGAATGTGCATTGTGTTATGGTTGGCAGCCGAACAACAAAATGGATCGATATGATCTTTCTGTATTATTTTCTTGTCTCCGTGAGCTCAGCCGAGATTCTTTTATGCGACACGACTGCTATACCATCCACAGGTCTGTTTCTCGTTTTTCATAGGATTTCGCTTTCGGGGCGTTATTGACTTCCGACCATTCCTAGTCGTCTAATATCATTCCCAGCGGTTGCCTCTCGCTTCGCAGAGACGACCACTAAGAATGAAGTCTGAAGGCTAGGAATGAACGACTATCAATAACGTCCCAAATGCGACACCATACTTGTTGCACAATTCGTGACACATTAGCCACTCGACAGGTAGATAGATAAATAGATAGATATTAGTGTTGCGTGTTTGAATGTGAATGATTCGGGAATAGGGGACGCGGATAGACTGTCTCTTCCCCCCATTCAGTCTGCCCTGTGGCAATAATTCTTTGAATGATTGGTTTCCCATTCAAAGAATTATTGCCACAGGGAAAATATTCATGAATGACGGGAAGGACATGAGATCATTCGCTGAATGGGAGGAAGAGACAGTCTATCCGCGTTCCCCCTTCCCGAATCATTTCCATTCAAACACGCAACGCTATTGTGTTTGAATGGAAATGGAAAAAAAGCCTTGAGCAGAGTAAATCCCAAAGTGTATTCCATCTCTCTCATTCACACGGCCGTCTCTGGCGCATATAAGGTGAAGGTGCTGCCAGATCAAGCGTTAACACTAACGCTGAGTGGCGCATTGACACGTACTACACTGAGAGAAAAGATTCTTAGAATATGATATTCTTATGAGACTATTCTAAGAATATTTGTTCTTAGTACGGCGATTGTGCTGACTATAAAGGATATTTCGCTATACTTATTTTAAGAATATCGATACTTAAAACTATTGAGGCTGAATTGCAATGATACTCAGGCGAAGAATTGCCTGTGTAGCTTGCCTTTTCAATTTTCTATTCGAAAATACCACTTTAAATGCAGTTAAATGATTGTTTTTATTTCGTTTTCATGAATTGTTCAAACTACCGTAATCAATCAACAATAGATGCGCGCGAAATATCAGATTACGGTTGCCAAGGTCACTTAACGCGTGATTTTCGAAATTTCGGAAATCTGGTTTATAGCGCTTTTTCTATACCGATTTGTTTATTTTTCCATGTAAATCGAATTTAGATGGTCACGAGGACGGGCCGCGGCTTCCGGAAGATGAGGCGCAGCGCCTGGAAGGTTGGTTTTTGTTGTATTTATTTGCTCAACTTTTGTTTGCCGTGGAAAAGCAGTATTTATCTTTAAAACCTCTTCTCTTGTGTCATTGTTGTTATTTCCCGTGCATCAGGTGTTAATACTATTTACGGAGTATGATGACGGCTTGAAACACTGGGACAGTGTGCGGTGTTGTCATTGTAGCTGTATTTTGCAGGGCACAACTCTTTGGAGGCCATATCGACTGATCCGATGGCTTTGACGGTCTATCCATTCTCTGAGGTATCATTAATATATGCCATTCCCCTGTACGCACTCTTTGTAGGAGCGTCCCGTTGTCATCCTCCTCACAATCTGATGAGAATGGAGAGGCCTCAGCCTCTGATGTCGCTGGACATGGGAAGACAGAGGTGCGAGTACATTTAGTGGATGAATGACAGGGTTCCTTAACAGACCTCCTCCTATTCGTCTTCATTCTCATTCTTCTCATCGTGTACATTACATTGATCGTCGTTCTCGTCTGGACTCGACTATTTCATCGAGATCTTCCAATGGAAGCAGCAATGACGAGGTTCACTCATTTCATTGGCTACTATCGCACTGTGTCGTATGGCGAAGACGATATTTCTAGGGTTCAATAAAATAGTGGCATTGCAGGGCTGCTCTTATTGTCACTGCGTGGGCACACCGTCGCGAGACCACAACAAACGGAACTGTCCCGTACTCCAGGTTGGTCGCTCATTCTATACACTTCTTATTATACAGTCGAGCCCAATCCCCCAAGCGAAGGGGGATCCCCGGGAGTCCCTTGACATCGCCCAGCGTTTTTTATAACGTTAGCGGTAAAATTTTCTGGTTTTGTAATGTTGATTATTTTCGTTATTGAATTGCGCACCCTTTGACATATTCAATAGGGTTTCTAAGTCGGAAGTAGAGTGCATTCGTCTGTTGTCTGATTCCCGAGGAGCCGTTGTCTCATTCATGCAACAGACAACCGCCCCTCTTGAATCAGACAACTGACGAATGCACTCTACTCCCGAATTAGAAACCCCTAATATTCAATGTGTCAAGCAATGATCACTTTGCAGAGTTATTCACTATTGAAAATTTTGAAATTTTCCGCGACCGCAAGTTAGAAAACAGTAAAATATAGAAAATACAAAACTATTTCGCGGTCGCGGAAAACTTCAAAAATTTCAATGATGAATAACTCTGGAAAATGAACATTGCTAGGTGTGCTATTCAATAACGAAACTAATCAACACTAAAAAAACCAGAAAATTTTACCGCTAAAGCTAGCAAAAACGCTAGGGGATGTCAGGGGAGTCCCTGGGATCCCCCTTCGCTTGGGAATTGGGCTGGACTGTACAAAGCAATTGCGATGCTATAGAAATTTCTAAAAGATGTATGTTACAATGTTCCTTGTTACAGATTCTGACTCCTTGCAAGATTTGTGGTGCGAGTGGAAAGGACAACCACACTAAATCGTAAGTTGGAGAGCTGCCACAGCGAAAATTATCGTACCCTCCCTTTAGGTACCGCCCTAGGCAGGAGCAAGTGGATCTACAGTTCATCCCCAGACGTCAGCGTATTAGCAGCGTTAACTACCGTGACTACATAACCTCTTCGCATAGATGCGCCAAAAGTAAGCCCATCGTTCAAGAGTATACTCAAGTGCTTCTTGGTGCTTCATTTAGTAGTTGATACATAGAACATATTCCAGAAGAAGAATATAAATAATCACAAAGACACATACTAAACTTAGCAATTTGAAATTTGTTGTCTATCTGTATGATACATGGTTACGTTTTACGTTGTTAACATGATATCCGTTAGTTTTCCGATTGATTGTTAGCCTACCGTGCATTTCTGATGCAGGCACTTAGTAGTAGAATTGTAGATTGGATTGTAGTTCCCCTCGTTTCAGAATTTCCCTGTGAATGTAGGCTGATGTTTTTTCATCGGATTGTACTCGGTTTCTTGTCATATCCTTGTTCAATTTCTATTCTTTGTTGTTTCCATATAGACATTAAATATTTATGCTCCGTTTTTATTATCATTTCTTATCAAATAGATTCAAGTATCAATTGGAGTTTAGCTATTGTTCCTTTTTATTATTTATTGTGCTCTGTCACGAAATGGTGTCTGTTTTTTGATAAATGCGATAATAATCTTCAAATATTTCAAAGCATTTCTTGGTTTTTCTTAACATATGCAGCTTCATCTAATATACAATATTTAGTCTAATGTAGGGAAAGAAGTAGGTAAGAATCCTGAAACCCGGGTAGCGAGCAGAACAGTCAGAATAAGAATATTCAACATTCTTACACTGTTAAGCATAACGAATATTCTTACTATAAAGGATAAAGTTTCTGGGATGACGGTAACCAGTATACGATATCCTTTATATTAAGGATATTTTTTCTCAGTGTAGCGGTCGTCAATGCGAATTGAGAGGCGACCGCTAGCAATGAATTTAGACAGCTAGAAATGAGCGGCTGTCAATAACGTTCCATAATGAGATCGCTAGTCGTATCTTGGGTGGGAATATCAAGAAAAATACATTTGTCTGTCATCTGAGCGGTTGTCTCTCATGTGATGCAGAACCGCTCCGAGTGGATTAGAATAATGAGAAATGCACTTTGCTACCGATTTAGAAATCCTAGTCGGCATCATCGATCACAGATGCAGTATGAGATAACTAAAGGCTCCAAACATGTGCTATGAGAAGACAACAGCTCTGCGGATAGGAACGACGAGAAATCTAGCTATTGAGAAGTGATTCAAAGTGGTGTGATCTCATCGGACCCGTCAACAAAATTCACTCTTCTTTTTGCGTCTTCCGCTATCCAGCCGTGTCTATAGCGCACAGACGGCTGCTAGGAATGAAGACAGACGGCTTGTGCTCAGAGTCTTAGCCAAATAAGTAGTCTCTCGTTCTCGCGATTAGATTATCAACCCCATTATCAACACTCATTACACAACAATCTCATAATCATTCTGCCAGCTCTACAGCCTAGCCAGGGAAGTGCACGCATCGGGGCCGAGCTTTCGGGATGAGATGTTCACAGGACATAGGCCTTGGGAAGAGATGTATAAAGCATGTATCAGTTTTAGCGGTGAAAATTTCTAGAACGAGAAAAAAATTTCAAAGGCTCGAAAAATGTCAAAATTTGCTGTGTTTGGGATTTTCTACCGCAGGAAGCAGGCTTCACTGAGGGACATGCATACTCGCAATGGAGAGTGCTTAAGTAGTACATTGCACATGATTTTTACTAGACCTACTGGTTAATAGGTCTAGTAAAATTATAAAAATCATACTACTTAAGTACTCTCCATTGCGGGTATGCATGTCCCTCAGTGAAGCCTGGTTCTTGCTGTAGAAAATCCCAAACTTAGTGTATTTGGTCAATTTCGAGACTTTTGACGCTTGTTTCTCGTTCTAGAAATTTTTTCCGCCAAAACTGAAATATGTTTTAGACATCTCTTCCCAAGGCCTATGTCCTGTGAACATCCCACCCCGAAAGCTCGGCCCCGATGCGAGCACTTCCCTGGTAGGCACTCTATTTGTCTGATCGCTGTGACATGGTCAACCTCTCAATGTTCCAGCGTATAGTGCGCACTTTTCGAACGTGGCAGTACTTAGAGGGTCAAGGTTGTGCTATGAAGAGTTGATAGTCCATCTCTTCGGCATATCAGATATCCCGATATTGTGCCCTTTTGATCATAGAGATAGCAATATCAGAGGTGGACCAGACCAGGCAGTGCCTGGTTGGTCGATTGACTGAGTCAGTGCATTCGTTATCCCCAACTTTTCGCCCTGTGGTCCTGTTTCATCGGATAAGGACGACCGGACAAAGGAGAAACAGAGCCAGGAAATGCAATACTGAGTCAATTGTCCTACCATAGTGCCTACTTTTCGATTCTTCTCTTCTTTTAAGCGCGTGTTCCTCCGAATTTTTGCTTTTTTTTAAATTTTGGGATCTGTAATTAATTGCCAGATATTTCAAACTTTAGAATGATCCCCTAATCCCATAACTTACAGGAATGGCCTGCTTGATCTTAGGAATTGTACTCGCCTTACTCGCTTCAAGTGGATATTGTGGTTAATTTGTTGCATCCTAACAACTAGATAATAGATGCATTATCGATCGATTGATTGATGTTCATTTGATAAAAAACAATACATTTATGGAATTTCAGGAAAATCATTAACGAATACATCAACGCCATCAACGCCGGGATTTTCGAATGAAGGTAATTTTAATGAATCACGTAACCAGCGGAAATATATTTTCATGTCTTTGGATAACCTGAGTGTAAACATCCACTATTATGCATCCTAACTGAACTGTTTCTCGAGCCTATTTATCTCACAGTTGAAACATATTCCGTAACCACGAAATAGCACGTCAAAGTGAGAAACCAGGGTGGAATCTAGGTATAATACGCGTACTAGGAATAACAGTTCAGATAGGATGTATAATAAACGATGGTGGATCATCATTTAGGTAGTGGCATTTCTGAAGACGACTCTGCTGCCACTCCCGCTCTTTCCGCGGAGGATGAAGAAGTTGGCCGACGCATGGCCGAGACTATGATGCTTGCATTTAGCGGTTTTTTTGCGAAAATCGCTACCCAGGTAACATTATTATTCCTGGAATAAAGGCATAATGGACAAATGGTGCCGTGTTAAATAATTTGCGAGCGTCTATTTCCTGGCAATTATCAGTGTAGCATTGCCTGTTTTCTTTAAAAAAAGATTTTTGTTGATATTTCAGATAGCCTTGACGCCGAAAGATCATCATCCGCAACCATTCTCCTGTTCATTTGTTATTCAATGTACACTTTTTTGAAAATAGCAGACTTTGCGAACAAAATGGCTACATTAGCTGTGAACTCCTAATACGTTATTGTGATCATTTCAGGCTCTGAATGCAGTGGAGTGGGAAAGAAGAATGGAACGAAATGTGAATGTCGATTGGGATTCAGCGGGGAAAACTGCGAGATAGGTAGATTATTTAAGAATCTTGCAGCCCTGAGGTGTCGGTCACTCTAACTCCTCAAATGCCCTCTACGACAGTAGTGTTTGGCTACGCTTGATTTTGAAACAGACTGAACATTTGCATAAGTTAATATATAATGAAGAAATGAATGAAGAAGGAAATGGGCCAATTCCTTGAAGGATGTTCGAGATTTGTTCAATTTATCTAGTTATTTTTCTCCGATTCCGAGCTATTTCCGACCTTGCACAGAAAACGACATTCAATAAACGCTTATGTCTTTCAGCGACGATGAAACGATGCACGAAACTGATGAACCTGCTTGCTTTCGACAATTGCCCATTCGATTTAATGTGCATGTACGACGACTGGTATGCTGTGTTTATTAAAATGTGTCGCTAATGGGACGTTATTGACAGCCGTTCATTTCTAGCCGCCTAATTTCATACTTAGCGGTTGTCTCTTCGAAGTGAGAGACGACCGCTAGGAATGAACGACTGTCAATAATTCCTTCATTCGTCCACCCTAATGGACACACAAAGTGAATTCGCGCGCCTACCGTATGAAAATTATCTATTTAGGACCTGCCATCGTGCGGATTGCCCGAACAGCGAGGGATGGTGCGTTACGAGGATTCCCAAGGCACAAAAGAGCAAGGACCCAATAGAGAGAAGTGAAATTCTCTTTTATTCGTTTCGTAATAACAGGGCAGCAGCATGCATTCGCCTGGTGGTAATAAGGGCGTAGTATGAGTCCATCTTCGGTGCATATTGTTGAAACTGAAGCGGTTTATATTAGGGGTGTGGAAAATAAGCACGAGCATAGCCCTATTGGTGGCTTCATTTCATGCCACTCAAAAATGTAGTCAGCGCTATCTATTTCACCGCACTCAAAAGCATGAGGCGAATGAAATTGCTTCATTTCTTCATCATAGTTCACTTGTGGTTTTTCCACTGACCATTGTTGATATGGTTGGAAGTTAGACTACTTTACTGGTTATGTTTCACAGCTACTATTTATTCGAAAATATGCCCTCTGTAAAGCATAATAGTAGTCAAACCTCCATCCATAACTGTTGAAGAATAATATTGAGTGAGTGGTGGACTAACATGGGATAAACGATGTGTAAATTGAAGCCGAGTTCATTAAAACCAAAATGATTCATATCATGTCCCCTTTCAGTTGTTCTGGAAAGATGTGATGTGGTTCACCGTGACCAATGCCCGAAAAACCATAACTGTCTGCAAGATGATTGGTAAAGCAATTCAATAATTTAATTCACCTTGTATTTAAATATTTTCTAAAATAGACACATCTTTAAGTGATCGCGGTTGACATGTGCAATAACGATTTCAAAAGAAAAAAATATTTTTTTAGGATCTGCACCCGCTCTACTGAATGCGATAGTCGTTCGGGATGGTGCATTCCAACAGGAAACAAGCTTGTCGAGGAAACGCCTACCGATATAGCCAAATACACTCCCGAGAACCGAGCAAAGAGTGATTTCATTTAGCTCTTCTATTCAAAAACACGAAATGTTGACCCCGAGTTTTCAAAATTCGGATGCCGATATCGTATGTTTATCCGAGACATTCCGCTCAGATTCAGGAAACTCAGTCAAATCATCAGTATATTACAAAGACCATGAATTTGCCGAATATATAACTCAATAACTTCCTTGATAGAGCAGTCTATGACTGAGTGCGACTACGCATTACTGAGCAGTCAGGAGATGAGCTATCTCGCTTAGTCTTTTGAATGCTCAATGATTCTCGGTCGATTGCCCAGTCAAACGCGTAACTCTAGTCGATTATGTAAAAATAGTTATATCAGTGGCGCAGCAATCAATTTTTTATAATTTAATATTGAAAATGTTTTAAGATCTAATTGTACGTTTCTTAAAGTAACCATTGATCGGTGCGACGAAGGGGGATGTTCCAAGGGATACTTCTGTCTCATGGACGATTGGTAAGCATATGAGAAGGGGTATTATTAATTGTCTGCTTTTGCTACCGGATCATCGGAACGCCATTTTTGGCACTATGAAATCATCCAATACAAAAAGTGCACCATTGTGTGTCATAGATAGTATTTATTAGGTTGTAACATAAGTCTTTAACATTTTTGATTTCCACTGTGTATTTCTTCAGCCAATGGCAATAGCCTCTATTCAATGTGGCTACTTACAACTGACGAAGAGTCACACACGTACACGGCGTGATATGTTTCGGGTTCATCTGCGAGGCTCAGGGCAACGGTCGAAAGTGGACCCATTTTTTCGCCAAAGTCAGTCAGCATGAGAAAAAAATTCGCCTAAATTTTGAAAAAGCTCTCCAGACCTCCCCTATTTGCCACCGGGTATGTTAGGTTCTTA
>JACMIF010003403.1:0-13419 GCA_014805445.1 Diplogasteroides magnus
ATAACTCAGCGAAAACTTAACGAATCGGGCTGAAATTTTTTCTGTAGTAGTTTCAGACGAAGCGGACGGAAACGTGATTTATTGGTATTTTTCAAAAAGGTCCTTCATGGAAAACCAGAAAAAAAGTTCGCGCAGGGTACTTCCAAAGCCAAATCGATTTACATAAAGAAAAACGATTTCTGTTTTTCTTTATGTAAATCGTCCGATATCCTGAACACCTACGAGCACCGTTTTGCAAAGGATTAATTTGCGAGAAAATGTACCTTTTCTACATCCGTTCGACCTCTGCAAAGGAGGAAGTAAAGAATAAGCATAACACACCAGGCTCATACGCCTACGGATAGATCAACCTTGTTAATCCCCTATCCGTTTAAGTGATTGTCATAATTTAAGAGAGTACCTAATCCGACCAAATGAAATACAATATCGGTCAAAAGATCGGATGGAACTTTCTGTGTATTTCGTAGCCCCCGCTTCGGGAATAGAATGGCGCCTTCTCGAAAATTCCCTTTCAAAGTGCACTCATTCTTCTTCTAGTTGTCGAATAAAGAACAAGATCTCATCACTCACCGCCAGTCAGAACAACCATCTGGTTTGACTGGGTGTTTGAAGATCATTAAGGTGCTCAATGCCCCATTTAAGCAACATCCCAAATTTAGCTCTCCATTTATGTTAGATACAAAAATACACGACGTGGGGCTTCCGATCGAAAATCCACAGGCTTGAATCTCATGAAAAAAATGGTCTGAAATTTGAGTGAAGATGACCGAATCCACTCGCTGAGCCAAGTGGGATGAGGAAATACGTAGAGTACACCACAGCGAAGGCAGTGTCCTGGATACAGCCCATTCTCCTCTCTCCCTTCTTAGTTTCATGGTCTCTAGTGTCTCAGGACGACCGTGAAAGGAGAAAGGACAAGCGATTTCACTATTCCTTTCATGAAAAGGTGCTCTTTTGGCTTTAGTTCAGTTCAATGGTGTTTGTTAGTGTGATTTTTCTACCGGCTATGACTGAACTATGACTAATTTTCGACGGCTGTCAATGGGATCAGCACGGTAATCATTTCCTTTTTTGGGGCGAACGGCAATGACGCCATTGATGGAAATTTGTGTCAGAGGTAATGGTTAAACGGATATTTGCGCCGGTGAATGACATAGAAAATATGCATAGCGTTGTTTTTCCACTACCATTTTTGAATTAGTAACTCTAGTAGCCAAGCTATTACTTCTGAGTAATTTCAGAAAGGGAAGACGAGTGTACAGGATTCTTCTCATCTGGGGCTGTGTCCTGTTTCTAGCTGCGCTGTACTGGCGACTGGTGAACATCGAATCGAAACACGAGGAAAAGATTCGAGAGGTTATTCACATCTTGCTAGCATACTATTTCCCGAGTGGACATTTGACTGATTACTTTCGAGATATTGACTGCTGGGAAAAAAGAACTATCCAGTAAAAGCAGCATTTCTCATTCGTTTGCTCGATTGAGAACGGCTCCGAGTGGACTGGAGGCATACTTTACTAGATATCGATTTAGAAACCGTAGCAATGTCAAAGTGATTCAGATAACCGAGATTCTGCTTGGAAAGAAGCCAACCTGCAAGGCCAAGCAGGCCGCAGTCACAATTCCCCCGGACTTTATCAAGTGAATATTTATATATGCAACTGAAGAAGTGACGGCTCTTCATCATGATAATTAATGCTTTCTCATTTGCAGGAAAGAAAAGCCAGTGAATTGCACACAGGTAGACACTCCGGTCGTATCATTCAGCAATGGGGTCATCAAGGTAATTCCAGTAGGTTAAGGAGGCTTTCTACCCAATTGCTCACAATAAGACTCAAATATAATAACACAGTGATTCTACGTCATTTCAGTAATTGACTCAGAATTCGTCCTCACAGGAACGATGACAGAAGAACGTATGTTCGATTATTCAGATAACTCCATCGAAGGGCGGAAGATTGCCCAACTGCACCCTCACGCCATTCGGATTCAACGTCGAATCGGACTTCGAGCCGATATACGAGGACCCGATACGATTAGTAGTGAACAAGAACTACGAGGCTGTTATTGATATAGGAAATGACTTTTTCGGGGTAGGACCCTTGACCTTTTTGGATGATTACTTTACAGGTTATGCTTCATAGAAAGTATATCTATAAATAAGTGATAGCTTTAAAACTTATGCAAATATCTATGTAATCAATCTCCCAACTACAGTGTTTTGCTCAATTCAGGTCCAATGCACATCCTCCACTCCTCCGCTTCGGATCATATTTAGGGAAAATTTCTTCAACGTTAACACATCATCCGCATTGTTTGTCTCACTTTTCTTAACTTTATTCTGAGAAATTGAACAACCGAATTTGCTTGAAAGCTCTAATTTTTCAGAAAATCGCATTCCATCTCACCTTCCGTCTTCATTGTCGGTCTCGAGTCCACATCTACGGAGCACTTTCACCGCTCTATGCCCTATTCCTCCAAAATACTCAATCAATTAGACTTTGTTTCCTTCACGGCTTTCACACCTGTAGGTTACAGACAATTTCCATGAAATGGAGTGGAAGAATTTAGATCTCAGACGATTCCTTCACCAATATCATGGCAGTTCTCACGGGTAAAAGGGCCACGTCGAACAATGTTGGTTCCATTTACGGTTGACATTTTGTTATTTTGTGCGAATTCGGTTATGTTTCACTGACACTATAAATTAAGATTATATGGCTTCCGTGAAACATAACCGATCTCGCATACAAACCGCCACCCCTAGTTCAATCCTTAGCAGTCAATGATAAAATCAAATCAGGAATTTCCTTCCGAGCTTCCGAAGCGATCAGACGCCTATTTTGATAGCTGGCCGTTGGCATGGAAGGTGTTCAGGAAACGGGTATGTTTTAGGCTCCTTTTTGATCTCATTTAAATTAATTTAATTAATTCATTAATTTCATATTATTCGCATTTTATTTGTACTCTCTCACATGGAGTCTACTTTCAATCCCCTTTCAATTGCACTCTCTCGTGGACCGTTAGATTAAGCGAAAGAGTAATCATAGACAGTTTGGGCCAGATAATATTGAATAATGTTGCATTTATTATCCATGATTTGACCCCAAGTCAGTGTCTTACAAAGTAGACAGTTTCCTGTGCGATCGTGAAGTTGTTTCTGGGGCCTCGAACAAAGTTTTTTGGCCGAGTAGTCCATGACACTAAGAAAACGCTTCGACGCTTGTTGCTAGGCCCAAAGGGACACATCGCGTTGTTTTTTCTCCTGGTGAAAGAAAGGAGATATAAGAAGGGGCAAGGTGAAAATGACACGATTCTTTCAGAACTACTCCACTATTCTTGCTGAGGACCAACCAGACAAAGGATTCTTCCACTTTCAGGGAGAGGTGAGCATGAAACAGCGACATTTTAGTTTATTTCACTTTAGACCTGTGGCTTTCGGAACCGTCCCACGGACTATTATCCAAGGTGAAGAGGGGAATCATGGTTTTTGAGGAAAAAAAGTATGGCTGTTTGGGTAATTTCATTGGGAATCTTCCACTTCATGTATTAGATAGTGAAAAACAACGAGCCGATTCATTTAGCAAAGGATGAGCTAATATTAAGGGGTTCTAAAACGGTAAATTTGACGTCATTCTTCTGCGCAGTGCGTTTGTCTATCGGGAAGTGAGACCACCGCGCTCCGGAGAACAATGGCGACAAATTTACCGATTTTTAACAACTAGAAGATATGAACTGCTCAGACCCTTCTGGATCTCGACAATCTGGTCGTTGAGCAGTCGACAGTCAGCAGAGTTCTGCTACAAGACCCAACCACGACACGTCATGCAAATGAACTACATCAAAGAGTTAGTTAACTTCTTCTTGTCACATTTCGCTCCATCCATTCCTACCCAGTCAGTTAAGACTCTTGGATTACAGGGAAATAATTATGTGAACAGTACATTTTTTTTAATCTATTCTCAAATATGAGCAGCTCTCTGCGTCTGTCACAAAAGAATCGCTCGTCAAAGCTTCCGATCTGATACCTAGTCCTCGTTCTGTCCCCTGACAGACTTCCGCTCAATAGAGAAACATTTGCAGGATCATCTCCGCGAACAAAGGCAAACGTCTGTTCGGCGTTGTTTGGTTCCGTGAACTGGCGTTGTCGGCACCTAACGGAATGACCAGAATGGACGAAGTGAGTACAGTCCGATGTGAATATTGATCCATCGTCACTTTTAACCTGCTCTGTTTGGGCTCTTACAACTCAAGGAGGAGGTTTGACTAAAAAAATACTTGCTTTTCCAGCAGTTATTACTGGAAAGCAGTAGAAAAAATTGCTTGATGGATCTTTAACGATTGTATTCATGGTTCTTGCAGGACCTGGCAACGTTTCTCCGTCGGCTATCCAAGCGACAGAACACCATCATCATCCTGATGTCAGAACAGGGAAGGATTTTCGAGGAGGTGAGTCAATTATGATCTTCTCCTTCGCCTGAACTGTATTGTCTCTGATCTAACAGCTCAAAAGATCCAGCATTCAAACAAACAACCAAAGGAGAATTACGATTTTTATGTCGTTAACAAATTTTCGACACATTCGTCCAATTTCCGCGGAGCTATTGTTTCTACGTTCCAAAAGCAACCGCTCGGAAGAGAATCAGACTAATGAAGTTTCTGCTTAAGGACGGATCGAAGACGTCCACGGCTCTGCCATTGTTGTCCATTCGAATTCCACCGGTACTCGCGACAATGTTTCCCAACAGGATGAGCAATTTGAAGGTATGACTGTTCTCCCCTTGTTTCCACTCTTCAATTTCTTCGGAACAACAACGAAATATTGCAGAGAAACGCTGCTGAGAGAGTGGTCACGGGGTATGATGTGCATGAAACTCTGATGGATATTGCTGGCGTGAGTATTCTTCTCTCTTTATCAAATGTCCTGGATGATGCTCGACTGAATAAGACTTGCGCCTGCCACATGATGTAATCAATAGTCAGTATGTACTCATCAGGTCTGCGAACACTGTTGTATTATTAGGCAAAATAACCTCAAGTAAACTGCGAAAATGAAGAACGAGTGCTCGATCTGGTACAAAATAGATTGAAATGTGTGAAAACTCCACAATAACTCAACCCTCAAGGGCTTCGCTGCTCCCGAACCACGTGCTTCTGGAGCAAAGATGGCGAGACAGTCATCGCTCTTCTATCCTGTGGCTCAAGACAGATCCTGCTACGAGGCCGGTCAGTCTACTCTCTCAGAAGCAGTTATAAATATCTCATCAAACGACGGGCTTAGCGCTTGGAGGAGAACGTGAATAATAGGGTGTCGCATCAGAACTTTATTGACAGCCGTCATGACTAGTGGTGGATTCGAGCTGAAAAGACGACCGGGCGACTATAGACGCAGACATAGAAATGATGCAACATTTGACCAGCTGTCAATATAGTTCCGATAGCTACACCCTAGTGAATAAGCTCACGATGATCTCTGCGCTCTCATTAATCAGCTCGTCTCAATATCGTATAGATAAAGGAGCCGGTCAAACGCTCGGGTGAAATATGGAGTCTTTTCCCAATATTTCATCGGACAGTTCACAAGTTCTGGGTGCGATTAGTTGGCTGCGCTCGAGAAGAAGAGAATTCTCTATTGGTCACCCGATGCATTTTCTTTCACGAATGGCCTCTCACTACAATTGACGCCATGTGTTCACTTTCGTCCTATCGAATAGTGAAATGAGCACGATCTCTCGGTAATGAACCGCTTGCTCACTATGTTACAGAGTTTTTCGGCCAGAGGGAAAGTGTGACAAGAGCATTGTCTTGAAGAGAAACGCTCGTACTTTTTCTACTGCCCCGAGCACTGTAATGAAGGGTCGGGGGTATAAAAGGAAATGGTTGAGTGGAGTAGTACAGACACATTCAATCCACTCGTGTTCTCAGTCATACTTTTTCCTCCTTGTAAACCATATATATTCTTAATAACTGTTTTCGCCACGTTTTGAGAATATATTGTCCCGATGCGTATAATTGTCTATCTATCTAGTCTGAAATGGAGTCCGAGGCACACAAGATCAAGGCGTACAGACTCATCGGCTATGCCGCAGTCACATTCTCGGCTGTCGCCATCCTTTCCATCGCTGTCGCCCTTCCCATGATGAACAACTACGTCCATCATCTGAGGACCTCCACTCTCCAGGAGCTCCATGAATGCAAGGTATAGTGCATCCTAGTACATCCTCGTCACTTCCACTATCAAAGTTTTCATGATTTTTCATCTTTTTTCGGACCTCCACTCGTATTTTTGGATAGGTTTCCGTTGGGACGGCTAATACCTTTCATTATTTACTCTCTTTTCTTATTCATCTCCATTGTTCACTCACCTTTATTCCCTGATTCAGGCCAACGCCAAGGGAGTGTGGGGCGACGTCTTCTCCATGAAGGCTCTTCCTGCCCACAACCGCACCGCCCGTCAAGCATACTGGGAGGACTCTAAGTGCAACGGATGCTGCCTTCCCGGACCTGCTGGATCGGCTGGAACTCCTGGACGCGCAGGCACACCCGGACACCCTGGAGCTCCTGGACAGCCCGGAAACCCCGGACGTCCTCCAAGCACTCCTTGCGAACCCCTCACTCCTCCTCCTTGCCAGCCATGCCCCGCAGGACGCGCTGGACCCCCCGGACCTCCTGGAGCTCCCGGAAATGACGGTCAGCCTGGTCAGCCCGGATTCCCCGGATCTGATGGACAGCCCGGAGAGAATGGAAGCCGTGGAAACAATGGACAGCCAGGACGCCCTGGAAACGACGGAGGACCCGGAGCTCCCGGAAAGTCTGCGGAGAACGGCCGCCCCATTCCTGGACCTCCTGGACAGTCTGGACGCCCCGGATCTCAGGGACCTCAGGGTAAGTAACTTAATTTTGACTGAATTTTTAGAAGGCGCTACTTTCGATTTTTCAATTCTAATAATTAATTATAATATATTAAATTATGTTCTTTCAGGACCTGCTGGACGCCCCGGAAACGATGGACGTCCTGGACAGAACGGTCAACGAGGACAGAATGGCCAACCCGGAAATCCTGGACAGGATGGACAGCCAGGAAACCCCGGACGCGACGGAAACATCGGAGGAGCCGGAGAGAAGGGAATCTGTCCCAAGTACTGCGCACTCGATGGAGGAATCTTCTTCGAGGATGGAACTCGTCGTTAAGCGATTTGGAGAGTTTACAAGAGAAAAGCAACGATCTCAAATTAGGAATAAATACATTTGGTCTCATCTCAATTCATAATGCAGTTGTAGTTGTTGTTGTCCTCATTAGCTTCTTCTCCATTTGCTCAATAACGAAGGTTTATCACTCGTTCACCATATTTTCTAAGAACTGTTCAATCTTTGCCGATCTGTTCGAGCGAGGTCAATCTGTTCAACTGGGACGTTCCACTTCTTCTCGAGTGAAAACAAGGACAAACGGGGGAGAAAGTGTTATAGAGAGTGTAGACTGTGATGATTGCCTGAGGCGATGCGTGGCCGTAGTGACGAGTCGTTGTGTTCACTCGATTTAGATTGGCTACAAGGGCGCCGCTATCGGAACAAAGTGAAATTCTCATCTCTGTATGCAATTCTTCTCTCGCATTCGTCACGGACAACCGATCGGAATGAGTGAACAGACGACAATGGTGCACATTGGTTCCCCCCATTGATAACATGACGCCATCTTTCTGCTGAACACGCGTGCTCCACGTATTTTTTTCAACAATACAGTGTCCTTGGTCATCAATCATTGGGGATCCAACCTACTTCCTCGTAAACGTTCGTTGCAAATCACGTTGCTGATGTATCGGCAGACGATGTGATCTATCGAGAAGAGGCTATAATCTCTTTTTCACATCTTGGAAAAACATTCATTGAACCTCATTGCTGTGTAACTATTTTCTCTTGTCACTGATAAACGATTTCCTAGTCACTGAACACCGACAAAGCTATCCACACAGAAAATAACTGCCGCTCCGGCGCATGATCGGAGTTTTGCTACAGCTGCATGGTAGTTTCATAATTAAAACTACCATCCAGCGGTAGAATATCTACCGATCTTATGCCTGAGTGGTAGTTATTTTTTATGTGCCGTGTCTAATTCGCATCTGCAGATTTATATGTAGCCCTCTAATAGCATTACATGGTTCCATGTCGGTTGGGAGATTGAAGATGTGGCTTTTATCCAGAAAAAGATTCCTTGCAGGTATCCCCTCTGCTGGATGTTCATGCTATCTGGAGATGTACGTTCCGTTGGAGGACGCTTACGGAGCCGCAGAAGTGAGTGTATATGTTGTGGAGAGATCGTGAATGGTTCACTTGTCAGAATTAGGGCTGGTGGATTAAATCATTCGCCCCGCCCAAATTATTAATTCTGTGTTAAAATAGTGCTGCTAGAAATCATATTGTTTGCACAAGTGACAACCAAGAGACGAGAAAAACATAATGAATTATTCGGGTGTCGCATGTGAATCGTTCAGCATACCTGACTCATTATGATATCTTCTTGCCTCTAGACCTCGAATAGGCTCATGAAGTGCATATTCTATTTTTCTCTAATTCATCCCAAGCGGTGGTCTATCGAGAAACAACAGCTCGAAAATGAATTATAACAGCGAATGCACTTGGCGAGACGATTCGAGGTCTCTAGTATTTGCATCTCTTAGAGATAGTGGAGAAAGCAGAGAGTACATCGAGCCAATTCATGGTCTCTTTGACCATTTCTTCATGCTTAGAGGAGATGAGAGTTTGAAGAAAACGAGGTTTCAGGCACTCATCGCCCACATGAACGCGCTTCTGTCTGCTTATGAAAAGGAACGACAACGACAGGCGAAGAAGGAAGACCCTGAGGACTATGCGGAGAGTGTTGAGGTGTGTTTCATTTATTCTTGGCAAAGAAAATCCTAAAGTTCATTTTGCCTCCCCGCGCTCTCTATCGCGCTGTCGTCTCTGACGGTTAGAGAAGACCGCACAATAAAGCGCACAGAGGGATTTCATGCACTATGGGATTCACTCTTTCCTTGATGATGAGCGAGAACTGCACTAAGTTCTAAATCGATTGAAATAGCAAGAGGAGCAAGCATCTTCATGACACTAATTACAAATCATTTGTCCACTTTCAGGACGAGTTCAAATGTGCCCCAATCGAACTGCAGAGTGTTCTGAAGGCCACAGCAAGAGTGTCGTCAGCGTCGAAGAGGAGTCCACTACGAACACTTCAGTAAGCAAGAATTCAATCGTCGTTCACCGACGAGACTTCATAGCTTACATTTTCAAGAGCGGCCTTTGCTGTCTGATCTGAACTATATTTGCCTGATAGCTAACCATTATTCTCATCTACCTAATAGTCGATGGTATTTCAGGATTTTCATAAGATGGATGTATGGGACCTAAATACTGACCATTCCTTTTCAGTCTGCACGTCAGCGTCATGGCTGCTCCTCCGTTGTCTGCAGTCTTCCATGGAGTTGTGTTGAGGGACGACATCGCGGCCAAGTGGACGGCCACTGGAGAACTTCAGCGAATTGGAGGGTGATGAATATTAGGCCAAAACAATAAACTTTTGAGCACAAAATCTATCAAACTATTCAATTTCCAGACATTCCACATTCGGTTTCATTACATTAGCGTTAACAACTCACTTATATCATTCAAAATGATCTCGTGAGACAAGTGCCGCTGATTCTTGCGATTCCATCTCTTCATTTCTTCCTTTACAGTCCCTCCAACTCCTCCTTCTGCGTCTCTGACCCGACTGTGCAGATGATCTGCCACTGTATCAAGATCGATCTGTGATGTGTGACTTCAGCAGTCGGGCGATGACCTTGTATAAATCGAGGATACTGTATATTATTTAAGGTTCTATCTACATTGTGTGGTTCCAGAAGATAGAAACGTCCTGTATTCTGCTCAATTTGTCACCAATTCAACTGCTTCTCATCGTTGTTTATTTTTATGCACATTTTTGAGAAATTTTTCTAACTTTCATATGCGAGAATAAACATTTAGAATTTCTCACCTTTCTCGGCTGTCCTCTTCCAAATATCCCTCTATTTGCAGTAACCCATGTTTTAGGAATAATGATGGGAATCACGGTATATGTAGCATAAATCAACACATAACAGCCTCCTGTTTATTTATCTTGGCCATGAAACATACTCCGAACCCTGTTAATCGCATTTGATCACAACATCCGGACCGGTCGCTGTGGCATGTTTCCATCTAAGTAGGATGACCCCTTCCAGTTTACTATCTACAAACGAGATGTGAGTCACCGATTGCGCATTGTGCAACGGCCCCCTAGAGAGACAAGTCACGAAATACCAGGGTTTCTAAATAGGTAGTACGGTGCATTTCTCATCCGCTTGATCCACTCGGAGCGGTTGTCTTTGCGAATGATGGACCACAGCCCGACCGAATTAAACGAAAAATGCACTTTACTACCGACTTAGAAACCCTTCGAAATACTAGTGATCGTTCCAGCACCCAAGAAATTTTTTATCGACTGAAACGACCACTTATATATGAGAAAAAATCAGACTGGAGTTTATTTGGTGATGTTTCGCCGATCCTTCATCGTGAAAATTGTAGATTTCGTGAACCGTAAACAATCGTGCAGAGCATGATTACTGCTTGTCCTAATACATTGCTAAGTCACGCAAATCGCACAACCAAAGTCTTCCATGACTAAATTGAAAAGGATCGATAGAGGAATGAGTGAACGTTTGAGTATCCTTCATTCAAGAGCTCCGACAAAACACTCAAACAACTACATAGAAACAGTAACAAAGCAAATGGATTTCCTCAAAACACCCCCTTCCCCTCTACTTTTCCCTCTTCATCTCTCAATCCTCACTCTCACTATCTATTATGCGCCATCTGGGCATAGGGCGGAGTATAGGATGATCGTATAAATGTACCCAACTACAGCAGAAGCAGAACACAACCACTGTTGCCGTACACATGGTGAGTCTCATTTTGGGGTTCGAACCCTCGACCTTCGAGGCCATGGGCTGTTTGCTAACCAATAGGCCACGTTCAGATGCTCGAGAAGTTCTTGGTTGCAACGGCGACGGCCGTGTCCGCCCTCGCCTTCATGGTGTGCGTAGTCGTCATTCCAGACCTCTACAAGACCATTAATGAGGTTCACGCAGAGGTCTTAGATGGAGTATCGGTATGGTTCACTGTCCAGTTGCTATTTAGTTACTTTGTCTGCATAATAATTTGTTATTCCAGGCTCCACGCTTGTAAATAGTAACTGGTAAAACAAAGTTTCTTCTCGGACAACATAATTTACTGTCATTAGATGTTCATTTGACTAATTACTGAAGTCGAGCAATTTCCCATCATGAGCATGACTATTCTTCTGAATGCACTGATATTGTCCCCTTGAAACATATTTGCATGACCTCTCCGCTTGAGGTTGTCGGTAGGGTTTCTAAATCGGCAATAAAGTACATTTCGTATCCTTCCGCTCCGCGGTAACATGACTAATAAGAACTGTTCTTTGCTACAGATATATAAATCCTAATTTCCATTGTCAGTAACTCTGTTCAGGTGTTTCGTGTGGAGACGGATTCCGCGTGGATCGATATGATGGACGTCCAGATCATGGTAAGCAGCCTCAGTCTGACTATGTTTGCTAAATACCGGAACTAGAATATTTTGTCATTTCATTCTACTGAGTAGGCGTTGTAGCCTCATATCCTTTTTTCCATTAATTTCGGCACAATTTTACAGTAAGGAAGATTTCATGGCAGTATCGATTAGCTCATCACCGTAATCCAGGTCACTCCTCCCTCCAAGCCCCGCGACAATCCATTCGACTCCATCTTCCGCCAGAAGCGGCAGGATTTCTCTGGTCTCCCCGCATGGTTTCTGTTTCTTCGGAAATAGCAGACCCATTTATTTTATCGTTAAAAGATTGGCTGTACTCTAGAAGCAGAAAAATATGATATGTTTCACCTTCACTTATGATGTAATTGAAAATGCAAAAAAAAATATATATATATAGTCCGTAGCCTTTTCTTCCGTTAATCTTTCCGTTAATTCCTTTCTCTTCTAATCTCTTCCAATTTAAAGGTATAACAAAATTACAAACAATCATGACGCCCAGTTTTAAAAAAAACATCCTGATGTGTACAATATTCAGGTGCCAATGCGTGCCTCCCAAGCCCAACTGCCCGCTCGGTCCTGCCGGACCCCCAGGAGAGGCAGGATCTCCAGGAAATCCTGGACCTCCTGGACCTCCTGGAGAGGACCACACCGCCACCTATGCCCCTCTAACCTGCCCGCCGCTCGACACTTCATGCATCAAGTGTCCGCCTGGAGCTCCTGGACCCACCGGATCAGCAGGTACCGTAATCCGGATTGATCGGTTCACCTATTTCTGTCCTAGGACCCCTCGGTCAGCCCGGACCAAGCGGCCAACCTGGACAGCCCGGAACTCCCGGCAAGGATGGGCATCCCGGCCCCGCCGGCCCTCCTGGAGATGCCGGAAGCCCCGGCAACCCTGGACCTGCCGGATCTCCAGGAGGACCCGGAAACGATGGAACCAGAGGACATGGAAAGCCCGGAGCGGCAGGACCTCAGGGACCTCCGGGTACGTTACAGTGTCCTGGTTATTTTTTCCCGCGAAATAATGTTCGCACACTTCAGCACTTCAGCTAGTTCAATTGTATTCTTATATAGTATTCCACAAGAATCCTACCTTTAGGACCCTCTGGAAAGCCTGGATCGAGCGGCAATAATGGAAAGGAGGGACCTGCAGGACCTCAAGGAGCTCCTGGATCTGGTGGAAACCCGGGAAGCAAGGCCAAGGATGGTCAGCCTGGACAATTGGGAAATCATGGAATGCCTGGAAACGATGCTGAATACTGTCCCTGTCCAAAGAGAAATGCCGTTTACGTGCCCCCACCATCTGCAGAGCAACCGCAGCACGCTTATGTGCCCCCACAAGGGCCAGAGCGTTCGCCCGCTTACTCGACCGGATCCAGAGCGTTTTTTGAGCGTCTGCTCTGATACGGATAAATGTTTTGTATTGTCTATTGTCTACTCTCCCATTAGAAGGCACCTTGAGGAGAGAAGATGCAGTGTAGATAATAAAGATTTCACTAGCATTCCACATGCGTATTCTTGAATACATTACCTGAGCATTTGATAGCTTCCGAACACGGGAGCTGGCTCAGAAAATACCGTGATTTGGGAGAGAGCAGAGAAATGAGAAAAAAATATTTTGTTTGGCATTTGACACTCTATGGTGACAAATCACACGCGCTCCATCAAATACAGTCGTTTCGAGAGTTTCGACGCGCATTCAAACGCTATTCGGGAGGGGGGGGGGGGGGGTAATGTGGCGGGGTTGTTATTTGCCCAATAAGCTGGTAACCGCCCAAAAAAGAGTTTTGGGTT
>JACMIF010003404.1:0-14711 GCA_014805445.1 Diplogasteroides magnus
TCCTCCTCGAAAGGAGAACAACACGAGGCAGAACTTCCAGAAGAAGAGTGTGATGCAATCTGTTACTGATGAAACGCATTCTTCCTCCGACACTTCGGAGGCTGTGTGTGCTGTCGCCCCACAGATGCCCATTGATGCAATGCATGTGGCATCAGAATGCTCACCACTCGTGTGGCGCTCAAGTCTCCTGATGGACAACGCTCCAAGGAAGTAGACGTCTTCCTCGATTCAGGGGCGGCGTTGAGCATGATCTCACGAGGCATCAGTGAATCACTGGGTCTGATCTGCCGATCGGAACAGGAGCTCAACCTGGTCGGACTCGGTGGATAAGGGAAAGGCCTCGCCAAGTACCGAGTCATGGAAGTGCCAATCCCAACTGCCGATGGACCCGTCTACCTAGAAGCTATCGAGCATCCCGAGCCACTGACGGGCGAGATCCCTCGCACATCACTCGATGCTGAAGATAAGCAATGGCTACGACAATGCGGACTCGATTTCGCTCCAGCTGTTGTCACTTCTGGCACAATCAGACCAAAGTTGTTGGTTGGTGGATCGGCCTTCTACAAAATAGTCGGCCTCGATAAATGGAAAATGCCAAGCGGCCTCTATTCCGTTCGCCGACTGCTGAGCCGTCGCCTCACAGAACACGCGCACAGCGCAAAGAAGTCAGAGATGCCAGTTCGAAGATCGCGCAACTGCGCTGGTCTGATGATGAAGACGACACTTCCGAGTCCGCTTCACTCGCTATGAGACAACGAGCAGGTCGAATTCCCCTCGTTCCCAGTTGTTTCTCTGTTTTCACTGCCAGTCAGATGGAGTCTCGAGTGGATGAAATGAGATATCGTCCTCGCCCCTTCCGCGACGGAATTGGACACCCATGGAAGTTCAGCCAGTCGTTCATCACAATGTGTTTCCTCATTGGAATGTGCACTGCTGTGTATGCCCATCCGGTAGAGCTCATCTGTGTTCCCGGTGGCGCCACTCTGAATCACGGAACAAACTTCCCTCAGTATATGTTGTGCGCAGAGCACGAGTGCTCTGAGATCACACCACAGAATGAATCACTGACAGAGACTACACGATTCTCTCCTGGCATAGTGTTGCACGAACATTCAGTGTCGGTCAAGTTCTTTCTGGAACACCGAATCGCTGAAATTGTACGAGAATGCCCTCCTGTAAACTTCTGCTACCAGTTACAATGTATTGTATGCCTGGCGGTTCTGGTGAACCCCGAATGCCATCCCTATGCGGCTCTGACTACTCTCGGCATCATCACATACATTGTAGCACTGCTCATCTATGCCATCTGCTGCACACCACTCGTTCTCGGTGCTCCTGTAGCAGGTTGCGCGGAAATCGTTCGCAGAATCTTGAGAGCAGCACGGTCATGCCTTATCTTCTGCTTGAGGTTCCTTCGGCCTCTTTTCCGCCGGGGAAGAGGTGCTGCGCACAGACAGACAGACAAGCAAGTGCCCTATCTCATAGTCATTGTTGCACTCGTTGGACTCCTCACATGGACAGACGCTTGCCAGAACGTGATTGATCTACAGAGTACACAGAACGTCTGCGAAGACAACTCTTGTCACACGATGGAGAATCTCATTCTGAAGATCAACCCAATCACACAGCAAGCATGCATTCACCTCACACATTCGGGACAGTCTGCTGGTCACCTCAATCTCAAGTTGATTGATGCCCGACTGGAATGCCAGGCAGAGACCATAGCGTTCCGCAGAGATTCCGAGGTGAAAGTGCAGTCTGCGCGTCGCTGTCCACGAATTGGTTCGTGTACTGCCGACAAGTGCACCCCATTCAATACGACTTCACTCATTCCTGAACTAGATGTAGCCAACAAGTTCTCAGGACACACTTACTGCAGAGCTGGATGTTCTGGAGGTGTGGGCTGTGAGTGCTTCTTCCCTAGATCCTCGTGTATGTTCTATCGACAGTACGGTGAACCGAGATCATCCAAGGTGTTCTCGTCACTGCGTTGCCCTGTATGGCGACCAGCCGTAATTTTGGAACTGACAACTCGATTGGGAAACGTCACAATCAATCACACCATCACTCTTCGTCCAAATGTGCGCAAACAGGTAGAAGAAGCATCTGCTTCCTTCACCTTGACCAACTTTGCCACCACTCTAATTCCTCTGCTCAGCAGCAACTTCCTAGTGGATGAACACAAGCGTTTCACTCTGCTCAGAGAACAGCCAGTCATTGCATGTTCTTCCAGAGAAGCTGCAGAAGCATTGAACTGCAAATTGCAAGAGAAATGCGTGTGCACTCCAGCAGAAGACGAGGTCACTTGCGACTGCCAGCAGATGCATCTCGATGAACAGTTCTCTCTGCCGGACACGCTGCCCATCAGTACTCCTGAACTCAAGTTGGTGAACTTGGGAGATCTTCTTACGTGAAACCTATTCCATGCGCGTTTCAGTGGTCGACTGCCCGCTGGCGTACCGGGATTATACCACTTTCTTCGTGGCCCCACTCGAACAATACTGCTCGATCAGGATGCTACTCTTGTGAGTCCACATGCTTCTGGTTTACATATGCTCGATGCATGAAACAAGAACAAGTACGGGGGGGTAGGGAGTACGTTATTGACAGCCGTTCATTTCTAGTCTTCTAAGTTCAGTCAGAGCTGTCGTCTCTGCGAAGTGAGACATGAAACATGCCTCAACCGGGTTGTAATTGCAGATACACAGCCGATGAGGCTTACCAAATGACAGGTGGACAACAGCCTGCCAAGATTGGAACGCTTGGCGATCTATCCTATGCGGACAGAATGCAGATCCACGGAGTGAGAGCTACCGTACTCGTATACCGAGGAGCTAGAGAGGAAGGAGGAGAGCAGATACTGCGTGAAAATAATTTCATCCTAATCTGTCTTACAAATAGCATTGTCTTGTTTCAAAGAACTTTCCAGAACAATACTTTATGAGGTAAATAAGAATCAAAAAAATTTCTCAGGTCCCAAACGGGGTTTGAATTAGAGATTGTGCCAAGGGTATTTCCTTCCTGTCAGAAAGTGTCGCATATGTGGAGATATGCAATTGAAATTGTAAATGGATACATTGAATTACTTCAACAGTGTTTCTTGAATACTTTATTGCAGTATTTACTAATCCACTAAACGATCCACTCCAATTTACTTTTTAAAAAATTTATTTATCCAATTCACTAAGCGATCCAATCCAGGTTGACGGTAGCATTGCATATTTGCGTGACATTTTGTTGGTACTGGCGCTTCAACGTGGAATGCTTGGTCCATCCACCGAAGGAAGTGAAGTTGGACAAATCCTGCAAGACGTGTTGTATGTATGGCATACAGTAGGTTGTCGCTGATGGTGACTATATTTACATCCGCCATTTCGAACCGTCTAATTCCACTCCGAGCGGCTGTCTTTGCGAAGTGAGTGACGACCGCTCGGAGTGGAATTAGACGGTTCGAAATGGCGGCTGTCAATATAGTCACCATCAGCGACACCCTCTCATATAGTAGGGTGGACAAAGCAAAAAATTATTGGCAGCCGACCATTCCTAGTTGTCTAATTTCATTCCTAGCGGTTGTCTCTGCGAAGTGAGAGACGACCGCTGGGAATGAATTTAGACGGTTAAAAATGAACGGCTGTCAATAACGTTCCGTAAGGTAACACCCTAGCATACAGTGAAGGTGGAATCACTCACATGCCCACCGTCGTTGACACCAGACCACCAAAGATATTTATTTTCCATATCGGTGAAGTCGGCCCCCATGATCTGCTCCCAATCGTTCTTGCTTGTATAGATTCCCACCTAGGTTGTATGCGTTCGTCTTGGTTAGAGTGAGTTTGGGAGTACGTTATTGACAGCCGTTCATTTCTAGCGGCCTAACTTCTCTACATCGCCAAGGTCGTCGCAACGTAGAGAAGAACGCTAAGGAATGAAGGTAGATGGATAGAAATGAACGGCTGTCAATAATTTCCCATTTGCGACACCCTACTCTTCTTGCTCACTCTACGAAACGCATACATATTCCCAACCTCTCCTTATTCTCGTCTTTGAAGTTGAAAGAGAACCGCCCGGACTAGAACTGGGAGGTTAGAAATGTGCGTTTCGAGGTCGCTATCATTGTGGAAAACCAAATTGAAAAATGTTCAGTTGCGTTGATTATCTTAATTTATCAAGGAGTCATGAAACATATCTGAATATCATTATTATAATATTTTCAACGATATTTCGACTTGCAAATACTTACGCCACTCGGATACATCTCGTCGTTTGCCGTGTACATCATATCAGTGATGAAGAGTTGATTGAATTCCGTGTTCGAGGACCAGTCCCCCACGTGGACATCTAACCACAACCAAGATACGTCGTCGAAAAGGCCCTCTGATTTGAGTTTGTTAATCGCAACCTCCACCTGAAAAAGAGAGGTAAATATGGGGCGAATTTTCTATTTATTTAAAAAATACATATATTTATATTGTAAGAATGTATGCGCGACTGCACAATTATTCTTATGTTTCAGTGAGCCAATTACAGGACTGCAATGACTTATATTTAATTGTACTCGTGTGTCTTGTGTCCATGGAACAGGAAAAAAGTGATTGTGTTACGCATCCTAACTGAACTGTTGCTCTAGTCTAAACATCTCACAGATGAAACATATCCCGTAACGACAAAATAGCATGTAAAAATGAGAGACCAGGGTGGCATCCAAGAGTGAGACGCGTACTAGGAATAACAGTTCAGATGATGAAAAATGAAGCACTGAATTAAATATTTCCGATTAGCGACACCCTATGATTCAATCGTACCTGATTTCTAGCCGTTGCACACGAAGACCGAAGGCATGGGGAGACGTATGCGTCTGCGTAGAGTTCAACAGCGCGAGCGTTCTGATGACGTCATCAAGGAACGAGTATCATGTCTACTAGGGTCGGAAAGGCAGAACAAGTTTCATTAATCTAATTCTTCATGCGGAACAGTTGTTCATTACATGAGATAGAGAGATAACCGCTCGGGTTGAATCGGACGAATGAAAAAGAAGCACTTCTGCTGATTTTCCCCGAAAACCTACTAGGGTTTCTAAAACGGTAGTAAAGCGCATTTCTCGTTTGTCTAATCCTCCCGGAGCGGTTTTCTATCTGACGTAGATACAACCGCTTCGAAGGGGAGTAGTCGACTGAGAAATGCACTTTACTACCGATTTATAAATGCATACCTAATGCCTACCTTTATGTTCTGGATTCCGACAGTGTCTACTGCTCCAGACGATTTCCAAATGCGTCCGATGAAAAAGTATCGTTCATTTCTGAGACATTCGAAGGTTGAACGACTGATGGGCTAAACGAAATAATTCACTGAACATTTTTGATCTTCTTACTAGGCTTTCTAAGCGTAAGTCGGAAGTAGAGTGCATTCGTTTGTGGTCTGACAATCGTTCCTAGTGAATCACACTAGGAGCGGTTGTCTCACTAATGTGATAGACAGCATCGCTTCACGAGATTCAGACCATACACGAATGCACTCTATTATTGGATTAAAAAGTTCCGGAAGAAAGAAGTGCCGACTTACTATGTTTAGCGCCTTTTCTCCATTGATTTGTGCGCCAAACATCATAAGTCGTAATTGTAACCTCTCGGAATATTTTAATCCAATAATACTTACGATTTAGAAGCCATACACTTACATCAACCGCATCGAATCCTAAGGCGTCTTGCGCTTCAATGAAAGATTTCCCAAACGAAAGATGTAGTCTGTCGCTGATGGTGACTATATCGGCAGCCGGCTTATTTAATCGCCTAATTCCACTCGTAGCGGTCCTCTCTCACTTCGTAGAGTCAACCCCTACGAGTGAAATTAGACGATTAGAAATAGCGGCAGTCAATATAGTCACCATCAGCCACACTCGAATGCTTCGCCCCTCTTCCGTAATAATCTCCACTCGAAAACATCACTGATAGTGGAGTTGTAGGGTTTTATAAGTGTAATGAGCGCCGGGTTAGATGTTTCTTTCTTCATTCGTCATTTGAGATGAGAAGATCTTTATCGAATGGACTGTCCAAAACATTGCAATAATCGTTAATTCCTGGTTATCATGCTGAATGTAGGTGTGTCAAGCTCTGACATCGAGTTCTATCGGCAAAACATTTTGTTCGTTGAATTCCGCCGTCTTCTTCGCCACATGTAAAGAAAAAAATTTATTCTCATTTTTCAAATTCAAGTTTAATTTTTTGTGAGATTAACAAATATAATTATTTACAGATTGTTTTGAAAGTCCTTTTGAGTTTTGCCTTTTTCCTAAAAAATTTCCACCGAAATGTTGCCTGATTACCTGGTGTGCTGTACCATAGTCGTCTATAGATCGAAAGCTGTTTACTTTCTGGTGACGTAACAGCATTCCAATTTACAACACTGTTTCAAAAGCCGAAAAACTATTTTTCATCCTATCTTTTTTCAAAGTTATTGTAAATCGATGGCATATAATAGCAAAAAATTGTACCTCAATCGCAGTATTTTGAGAGTCGCATTTTGCCAAGAATCCTTTGTAATGAACAAAGAAGCATCCCTTCCCACCTCCTCCCGTTTTTAAACTTCTTGGAATCAGAACCCTGAAATAATTGTGTATATTCTTAGGGAAGACTTCCTGTTGACCGGCCTTGACGATCAATAATTAAGAAGTCTTCCTAATTTGCTTCCTTTGTCCACTCTAACGGAAAGCCTGTTTGTATGGTCGAAAAAGTATTACCTGCAATCTTTCTGTTGATTGTAAGATATAGGCACTGCTTGGACAATCCATTCATTGAAACCTGGACAAACGACCAATTTGATGCCCTTGCGTTTAACGTCATCGTTTTCGTTCTGAAAGATCACTTTTTCTCGATCATGATGTCTGCTACACCCGTTTGTGAATGAAACTAAAGGAACTGCGACATGGACTCAAGGCGCAACATTACCCTTTGCATACGATTGTGAAAATCAACTTTTATAATAAAAGGTCACATTTCTTGCAATTTCCAATTTTTCATACAGCGTCTAAATAAAAACTGTATTCGGCATAACCTCTGACGGATCTTTTATCAGTGGGATTGGGGGCTAACGAAGAAGGAAATGTAATCGAAAATTGGCGTAATTTTCGAAGGGACGCAACAAACGTTTTGGCTTCTGGAGACATTTTCTTCTACTGAACCGTCAGACATTATCATAACTCTATACTAAATCGTTATATAAATGTAACTTCATGCTATGCAATCCCCATTGACCTCACAATCACACAAGACAAAACAAGTGGCGAACACTAATACTCCATTAATGAAAATAATTTGTCTCAGCACCTCATAGTCCAAAAGATGTTCCAGCCATGGACCGCCCATTTCCAAGACAATGACGGCGCTTCGACGAGTTACCTCAAATAGATTCAGTTCATTCTGCCCAAACATTTCCCAATCAGTCTTCGTGTTCAAAGTTTCGGTTTTCATTGTTTTATCGAGAAAATAGTTATACGATGAAATATTCTTGTCGTTCGTGAAAAACTCCCTCCATTATACTATACATTCTGATCTTGCGTGAGAAAATATAATAAATCTAACTTTCAAAGCATTTTCTACAGCCTTCTCCACGACAGCTCTCATTGGCCAGCGAGTCTTAACGAACCTTCTCAATAAATTTTTTTATTTATATACCTTGTAATATTCAATGTGCTCGGCGAACTCTGCACCAACTAAGTCAACAGCGAGTTTGAATCTTAAAAAAATATGTTCAGTCCTTCTAAATTCAGAAAAAAAGTTCTTGAATTTGAATACCTTTCATTCACTGTCTTTTCATCAGAATGATTGAGGCGAGACACTCGATGACACACTCCGTCGGTAATAGAAAAACTGGAAAATAGTGATAAGTTAAATTTTAATAATATAGATACCATTTTTCTCCGTTCGAATAGATTCCCTTGTCGGAATTGTAAAATTGGGGGAGGAATTTGCTCCATACTGATTTTTTGAGATATGCTAGCCCTCGTGGCTCGGTCATCTCAATAATATTTGATACAGATTCAAATATAGTTCTTTGGATGATTCAATGAATAGCAATTTTTCTTAAATCATGCATTATCTTTCGGATGATGCATGATTGAAGTCTTTCGGGGAACACGATAAAGTTTTCACGTGGAAAATCGATAGTGTATCTTTATTGTGGCAAACAAATAGATTATAGGAGTATGCTTTTTCTCAAAATAAATGCTAACATAAGGTTGGTAGGATGTAGAGAATAGATATTCACATACCCCTGATAATTGACTGATGATATCTTCCACGTAAGTTTTGAACACCTGTTCTGAAAAATCATTACCAATTTCTATTTACTTCAGAATTTGCATTACCAATAAACGTAGAGCTCTCGAATTGGCGCCCTGAAGAAAGCAGCTCAGTAAAAGCCATAAGGACAAGCTATTTGAAAAACATACCATTAATGGGTTGATAAATTGCTGATTGTTCTTGCAAATCGCGTGAATTCGACCTATAATGTGAGCATCTCGACAAATCATATCTGTAATATTTGCTGCCCCCAATACTCTCAAATATTTTACGCATCCCAATCGAACTAGTTTCTCAGAACCGTATTTTTACTATAAATGGTGCTCAACAACGTTTCAGAATGTTTAACAAATAGTGCGCTTTCACGGCATCATTAAAATGTAAGTATCTCCGATTGTCTTATTCAAAACAATGTAATGGACTCACCGGATAACAACGCAATCAGCATATTCAATACGCGTCAGAAGATAACACGCGAGAGCAGAAGCTGGTTGAATTGATTCCTCAGGAACCAGAATGAAACGAGAAGACAATGAGTGATCCCATTTTGAGAACACGCTCACACCGCTCTAAAGAAACGCCATTACCGATGATATTCTCGTCCTCTTACCGAATAAGAATCATTTCTTAGTAGTGGTGTCTCAATTGAAATCATCTTTGGAAGTGGCCAGACATTCTGCAAAACATCCTTCACTAAGCCTTGTAAGCACACACCTTGTGAAGAAAATGAATGATGTCTCTGAATTCTCGGTAGACTATCTCGAGGGCATCCATGAACCTAAATAAGCGAAAGAAATATCAATTACATTCAATTACATTACATTGCTCAGCAATTTCCTTTCATGACCAAGAGGAAATATACATAGTTTTCTACGGAGTGGGGTCTCGATAAAAGAAATCTTCTTAAGACAAACTTCTGAAGTTTGTCGCATTCAGGCAGGCAGAAGGCGTCTCAGCCAGGAATAAGAAGGCCTGCTCCGCCCAAAATAATGAACGGCATGACTATTATTGTGGTAAACGGAGTTGAAAGTCAGTCTCCATATGTTGAGCGTGAAACCTATTCAAAATCATGGCTAATGGTAAGAGAAGCGACGAAATAGCACGCAAATCTGAGAGTGCACAGTCGTCAGCCAGCTGGAGCGTGCGTACTCGGTATATCAAGTTGGTTTTCCACAATAATAATAGTCATATCGCATATAAAAACCAACTGTCATTTAAGAATTGACAATCGAGAATTTGCAAATTTTGGTGTTGCGAAAGTCTATGGACGACTTTGTCGAAAATTTTGAGCCGAAAAACGAGGAACAATTTTCGTTCAAAACCATATTTGTATTATAGTTATGTATTATTAGGGATGGTTTTGTTGATTCTAACCTTTCATTATAATTAACATTATCTCCGTTCATTAGTCTGCTTACTCTGTCATGAATGGATCCCGAAATGAAATACCTGACAGCTTGTTCGACAGCTTTGATGGAAAAGTTTTTCTCACTTGAGTTTCGAAGCTTTTGCATCACCATCTAATTCATCAATTATTCTCACGAATTCCCTATATACTTGCACGAACAGTTTCTCGATTTGTGAGCCCGCAGCCTGAGATTGTGAAGAATATTATAAAAAAGGAAAATGTATTGTCTAATGTACCTCAGGTAGCAGCTGTTTCAGCAACGCATGGCCGTAGGACGCATAGACAAGGCCTGTAATAAAATCACACATAATATTACATATACACATTTCGGAAGCGTCACACACCTGCTGAACTGAGTACTGTCATACAACCGTCGATCATTCCGAGTGAGTCCATCGATACGTCGAATTTATCCTGGTGATGGTCAAATCGAAGCTTGGTTGGATCGAATTCTCCTGTACATGATATAAATATATTGTATTAACTAATACCCTCGAAATATAAATATGCGAAAAATCCACATACGTCCAATATCGACAAGAACATCTGATGTAGAACAATTCTCTATGTTGCGGCATCTGAAAATATTTGTTCAGTGAGAAGTTGGACATAACATTTTTCAAAGAGGAAAAGAGAGCATAAAGGGCTATTTAATGCGTTAAGAATAATAATAGATACTCAAAAATAATTCTCGAATTATGCTTACCTGTCAATACCATAATCTTTGAACTTCGGTTGAGCACGCAAAATTGCCACAGCGAGAATTTCATCCACGTGAAACTTGCCATTGTGCGTTACGATGGAAGGCATCTGGTGATAAATACAGGAAATGTTTTGACAGAACTGTTGATATTTTACGAGATTTTTATTGCGATATTCATGAACATTTAACCATAGGATCATAATTTCGCGAATTGCGCAAGATTGCTGCTCGATAAAATTTTCTTGTAGCAAAAAAAGTTTCAAAGAACGAATGCAGATAGATAGATTCGTGTCTGAATTGTGGAATGGCGTCATACAAGGATAGGGTTTAGATCAGAAATTGAATTTTCTTCTTATGTGCTCTCGAGAGTGGTAAAATATCATCAAAGACAACTACTCGCCAATGTGATCAGATAGAGAAAATGCAAACTGGATAGGTCCATAGATAGCTCGGTCCTTAGTGTTTGTAAACAAGAAAAGAGGAAATAGGACAGCTCTAATCTCTGTTAAATCACAACATTTCCAGGATGTCCCTGCTTCAATTGATTCTAATGCGGCTTGGCCGAATACAGAGAGTTTATTTGGCTGTTGGGAAGCACCCTGGCTAAGATTAAGGAGTAAGAGTTCGAGCTGCGAATAAATGACTAACACATAATAGTGGCGCGCAAAACACTCGCGAAAAATCATAAAAGAAAATTGAGAGAATTTAGATAAAAGTTCTAGAAAATCGCAGTAATTATACACACAATAATAAATTTGCCGCGGAGAGTTTGCCTCTCGGCAATTGTAATTGAGTGAATTTCCTAATCTACGGTTACTAATGGGTGTCCGTTAGCTAGTCACCGAGGGCGGCGGTCCCTGCTACTGATATCCTCAACACAATACGGAAAGACCGGTATATGAATAGGGTGTGGAAAGGAAGCAGAAGTGCACATTTCTGTCGTCTAATTCCCTCGGAGCGGTTGTCTCCCTCATATGATGGACAACCGCTCCTAGGGAATTAGACGACAAAAATGTGCACTTCTGCTTCCTTTTCACACCCTATATATGAATCGACGCCTTGTCCGATTAGTCCATTCCAAAGAGGAGAGCAGTTATTTTACTATAACCGTGAGTGATTTTTTTGCTCGCCCAAATTGCATTTAAAAATTATAAATAAAATACAAAGCAAAATCTGAGCTGACCCTCTGGTTGGCCAAATCACTATATTTTCATACACTAATGTCTTTCATAACAGTCGGGCAAGATCGGTGCAATGCACCATGTAGACAATCAATTCGATTGACTGGTGTCGATATCAGTGACATGTCTAGAGGCGCGGCTAAATAAGAAGGATATAGAAGTAGGGACGACTTACAGAGTGACCTTTTTTGTCCACAGGTGAGTCATTCTCTCTCGCCCATCAGGGGCGACAGGGAGATTGAGATCACAGACAAAGGGCAGTTCAAAAAATTTTCCCTAGTCAAAGGCGACAGAGAATTAGACAGCGAGATACCACTTTGTGATTATGTAATGAGAGAGATCTTCTATTCGTCTAACAAACAAAATCGAGACATTTCAATCAAAGAGAATTTTACGGATGACGAATGAAAAGGTAAAGGACAGGAACAGACGGAGTGGGAGGCAAATTTTCGCGACAGAAGGAAACGAACAGAAATATCAGCTCTGAGCATTGCGTGCTTGATCAACGGAAGTGATAACAAATGGGGATCGCTAATCACTGAAATATTTGCTCTCTTCTTAGCAGTACTCTCTATCTCACGATGATTTTCACAGTACTATAAAGAGTGCGAAATGACGCCCACTCTCTCGATATTTACTTATTTAATCGCCATAGATAAACAAGGAGAGGATGTTCATATGTGGAAGAGTAGTGACTATTACTAATGCCTTTTACGCACTTGATCAGATTGAAATGAGGTGAACAGCCTTCATTATCTCACCCACTCGCAACAAAAATAAAAAAAAAAAAAAAAAAAAAATTTCCTAAACAAAAAAATATATGCTGATTTTTCCTGGACTTGAAATATTCGCCAAAGTGAGATATTCAATGCATCGCTCTCAGTACGAGACTCCAATACAATGACTAATCTAAGAACAGATATAATCAGAGTGGCGACAGGAGAGACGAGAAGGCAAAAGCAATATGTGAGCTTAATGCGCTCGAGAAAGGATTGCGCAATAGAAGGCCGAGAGATCGCTGACAATCAGTTGTCAGAGAGGTATGGTGCATGGTTTACGCCATTCCTCAGTGAAGTGTGAAATCCCCAATGAATGACAACATGGATTGGCTGGTACTTCTACACACAACATACGAATCTAAATGCCGAATGGATTCGTTGTGCAATCACCAGTCCAATGAATCATTCTTCCTCCTCTTCTCCTCTTCTCTGCATCCCCTCGCTTTTCTTTCTTCGTCGCTTCTCACCCTCTCTTATCTCTCTCTGGCCTAGGTAACGCCGCAACTCGTCCTTATCTTACACTTCATGTCTCTCTTCACATCTATCAGACACACTCACCCCGTGTTTAAGTCAAGACTACAAATTCGCCAGAAGAAAGGCACCCAGCGACCGAAAAAAAAACGTTTGTTATTTATAGTGGAAAACGATGTTGACATGTCGGGAATTTCTTACATTGCTTACTCTCTTTCCGTAATATGATCCCAGGAACATATTTGAACTTCACCGTAAACGTTTTGCAAAATTGCTGATTGTTTTTACGTTTTGTACCGACCGTTATGATGAAATCGGCAATTGACCAGGGAAGTGCACGCACTGGGGCCGAGCTTTCGGGATGAGATTTTCACAGGCCATAGGTCTTGGGAAGAGATGTCTAAAGCATGTTTCAGTTTTAGCGGAGAAAATTTCTAGAACGAGAAAAAAATTTCAAAGGCTCGAAAATGTGAAAATTTGCTATGTTTGGGATTTTCTACCGCAAGAAGCAGGCTTCAATGAGGGGCATGCATACCCGCAATGGAGAGTGCTTAAGTAGTACATCGCACATGATTTTTACTAGGCTTGCTGGTTAAGGCATAAAAATGGGGGGAATTTTCAAAAGTGTGGCCCAATTCGAGGGCGCTAATGTCCACTTCACCATTACTGCGCCAATGTCCATGGCGCTCTTGTCTACATATATCTACTGATTTCCTTATTCATATGACTCTTCAGGAGGTATTTCGTAGCTGTTGTTTAGAATGATGGAGAACTGCCCGGTACTCCCAGCCCCGAAAAAGATAAAAGATGCCGGGGAAGAGGATAATGTCGGCGTGGAAACAACTCCTGATGAAAACACACCCATGCCATCTACCTCGATCAAAATCATCCACAAATTCTGGTTGTGTCATACGAAGCACTGAATGTTCCATATACGCTAATTCTCTTACTGACTGTGTGGACAATGGCTGGCACTCCTATTTTAGCTTTTATTGAGTGGCGAATACTAAGAGCAACAATTAGTGCGAACATTTATTACTGTCAATTGCACTGATAAATGATGCGTGAAACATACATTGTGAAGGTCGTGCGACAAGTTGGGGAATCAAATCACGGTAGCACTTCATCATTGCCTAATCGAAAGAGCCACACAGCGGAACATGCATTCACCCTCCAGTCGCATTTGCGTTTCACAAGCCATAAATAGTATCACGCCGATGCACAATTGGATCACAACATGGGGTGTTCAAGAATTTTTTACAGTAAAAAATCAAGAATTCTTGAGGAAAAAGTCAAGAATTTTATGAAATTTCAAGAAATGTTTGAAAATTCAAGAAACAATTGAAAAAATGTGTTGCGACCAGGCTACGAGGCTATTTGCTATTTAGATTCACGTTATATTTGTATTCTTAGAGAGTAATGGTTCAACAACACAGTGTTTACTCGATTTACTCTAAGATCAACTCGGAATATCTAGTGCACACTGGTTTCTTGCATTCAGAAAATCTAGCGTTTAATTTTTAAAAAAATTCTTGACTTCTTGAAATAAATTCAAGAATTCTTGACCCAAGAAATTTTTTGACAAAAAGTCAAGAACGCAGGCAGTCCAAAAGTTGTTGCATCAATGAGATTTTATGAGTATTCATACATTGAAAGTGCGCTCTTCTGTGTTGTCTCTTGAGCCAGCGCATTCAGCAGATCGATATTCCTTGCTCTATCAACTGAAAAAAGTATTTTATCAACGTAGCTATAAAGCAAAAGATCTTAGGGGGCACCCGGAGTTGAACCAGGGACCTATCGGACTGCAGCCGATTGCTCTGCCACTGAGCTATACCCCCTTGGTGATCTCTGCCACTGAGCTATACCCCCTTG
>JACMIF010003405.1:0-14709 GCA_014805445.1 Diplogasteroides magnus
CCTGAAAGATGACCGATGCGTTTTGCGAGACGGGATTACGGTAGGTTGTCGCATATCCTTTCCGTGCTGTTGCCTTACTTTAGGACCGGGGGAAAGTGCACCTGAAGGAATGGAAAATTACCTGTCCACCATAGTCAGGATACTTACTTTTGAAACGTCTTCATGAAGTAGTTGATGTCCGCGGCGATTTTGTCGTTTTGGAACATGGTCCGACCGTGGAGGAGAGTGGCGAGGCGGAAGAATGAAGGGAAGAGACCGACTGCGACGGGGCAGTGGAGGAGTGAATGAGGGGAGGATGGAATATGAGGGCCGAATTTGCAAGAATATAGTTGCAAATGCAATGCGTGCATGTCATAGTTCAAAAGTTCATGCGGGGAGGGTCGATTCATTCCAATGAAAAGTGTATGACCAATTCAAATGGACTTTATGGATTACTGTAGACAAGTGAGGGATTACGATAACCGATTTTCGTTGCAGGAGGCGGTGAGGGCAAGTTCGCCCCTGCGGATGGCAACGTGCACCCGCTGACTGCGAGTGTGAGTTGTTCTATAATTGGGGAGATTGCATTTATTCAACGTTTAATAAGAAAGCTAATTCCTATAATGGCATAATGAAACATTGTGATCAATGATGATATTTCGAATTTCTAAAATAAGTTGTCAAAAATTGAAAGTTTACTGCAATATTGATATTTACAGACCCTGAACACGCTCTGCCTGCTGTCGCACTATCGCCAGGTGACTTTATGTTTCACCGTCAATTCTTGACTCTCGAGCAATGTAGTTGTATTTTCTATGATCATTCCTGGGAGAAAAAATTAAAATTACCGTGCTATTACTGTATATGTTGGCTCCTAAATGAGACTGAGCCCCACGCCTTGTGTTACTCATTATGACAGGTTGTAGGCTGCCTACAGTATTCTCGGCTACTGTATACCAATGGTATTGATCTTCAGGTCGTCACCAACCACGTCCTCACGCTCGCAGCTGCGCCCAACGAGCCGCCCGCACTGCTTATGCCCAAGCTCTTTGGTGGGTTACTGTAATCATGACTACGGTAGTCCTGGTGGAATACTTTCGATAGCTGTTGAAGTTTGTAGTCTAGCCATGTTTCATGGGGACAATAGGATGCAATGTCTTTCACACAAGTTGATATCGTGCCACATACAGTTCTCTTAGGTCACCTAGTATGCAAAAGTTGGTAATATCCTCTACAATTGTGTGCAATGAAAACTTCGTTTACTTTTCTGCGGTTTCATAATGACGAATGCTACACAGTAAAATTGTTGCGCACCCAATGCATATCATTCCGGAAATAGTAGAAATTGGCGTATTTTTGCCTACTTGCCTGCAAGTGTACGCTTCTTATTCCACTTAGTGCCATACATGTGATGCATACCTACCGTAATCACGTTTCCGTAACTTCATCGCTCAGCCAAGTTAATGCTGTCCAGTTAACGCTACCGTATCCTTGATGAACCTACCGTAATTCGCCCATTCCAGCCAGGATGCTCTCAGCACTCGGACAGCATCTGAAGACGAAGGCGGACGCGTACGATGACACGACGCTGGGCGCCATCTTCCAACTCAACAACAACAATTACATTGCGAAGGCGTTGGATGTGAGGCGGATTTCTTTTATTATTATTCTGATTTTTGAATCGGGAAAATATCCATTTTATTATGTCTGTCTCAACATAGGTCTACAATTCCACTTCGATTTATGAACTGTAAGAGGCATTATTCCGCCGGGCCACTATCTAAAAAGATGTTTTTTTGACTTGGTGAATATTGAAGCGGTATGTGCGTTGTAGAGCAAATTTCATTTATTTTTCTAACATTTTCATAATATTGCGCGTCTCTTGGGCGATGCAACGGGACTCTTTTTTTTAATTTGAACAGCATGAAGTTGAAAGTTGACATTCCGATGCTTTCAGAACTAGGTCAAATACCTTAAAATAGATTTAGAGACTATTCAAACGTGTAAACGCGTCATTATAGGACGAGGAGTACGGTCTGATCTCGGTTCTCAAGGAGCAGAACGCGAACATCCTACAGTACTACGTGGGCGCCATTCAGATGCACATCAAGGAGTACATGGCGAGGTGAGGACGACGTTTGCTAATCGAAGGGATTACGGTAGACACACTACACGCAGATGTACTCACTTGTTTTTCTTACCGTATCCATGAATCGCAGCGCCTACCGTAATCCAGTCCAGCCAGGAGGTAGTAACGATAAAATGCTGAACAAAAATGTTCATACCTGGTGTTTTCGAGCAGCTCTAATCACACAAAACTGTTGGCAATAAGAATTTATGGTTTGATCCTGGTACTTAGGGTAATTAAAGTTGACTTTGAGAAATGCATTAACTGGAAATGTTGTAGTTTGATCACTGTTTCCGCCCTTACAGTATTATGATGACGTTTACGAATGGAAAGATTACGGTAGACGCACTACAGTGTTGGAAAAAAGTGTAAAAAAGCATCCCTGGTGATTTCGAGTAGCTCTAGTTACAGAAAGAGGCTGTTCATAGGCAGTTGTGGTCACACAGAAAGGCATATGTAAGATTAATTAAAGTAATCTATGAGATACTTGAATTAATTATAAATTGTATATTTGACCTCCGATCTCTTTGTAGTTTGATCCCTCCCTTTCAGTTGGTACCCTGTGATGCAGACGATCGCGGGTGTGGACCAGTTGCATCCGGACGACAGAGCGAGCATGAGGAGTATGATTGCGGTGAGAGTTCGAACTACAAACTCAATAATCTAGTTGCCTGCAATATTTGCGCATTATTTACCGATAACAGTTACGGTTTGAGGGTTCAGACTACAGGAAGGGGGGGGGGGGGAGTGAAAGACAAGTGTGCCATGGACATTTGCGCCGTAATGGTGAAATGGACAGATGAGTCGTCTTTGTCGTCATTCTCACGGCGCAATTGTCCATGTCACCAATATGGCGCAAATGTCCAAGGCGCTCTTGTCTTTCACCCTACTACAGACAAACAAAACGATCAATAAGTTACAATAACTGTCCACCAGTGATCTACTATGATTATGCATAGTTTGAGATCAGTTTCTGTAAAAGTGTATACTCGAAACTACAATTTCAAACTATTCGAATCCTCAATATTCCCATTCCTGCGAACATGAACCCGAAGTTTTGTGTAGCACTGTTATGTGAATAAGGTCAAGAATTGGTTAAGCCGATAGTATATCGAATGCCAGGAAAAGTATATTATGACTTTTATTGATTCAATAAGGACATTGTAGAAATTGTATTTTGATAATAATTCAGGCCTTCAACCGTGAATTCGAGCTGTCCGTCGAGGCGCAGCGTGGCTACTGCGTGTCGGAGCCGCAGCTCGCGATGGAAGTGCGCGCCAAGGTACGTACAACTGAACTAGCTGTTTCGTAGATTACTGTAGCCGTGTTGCTCATGCTTCACGCGTAGCGGTCTAGGCTGTCTTACAATTAGAGGACGATTCTATCCTAGAATACGATAGCCGCGTGTTTACTAGCGCGTTGCGAACAAGTCTTTCTTGGTGAGAGAGGAACCTTAGAGTACTGTAGCCGCGACGCACGGCCAACGCGTCGCAGTCGTGGGATGAAACGTTGATTTAGCTACTCCTTTACAGGTAAAGGGGGCAGTGGTGCCCGTCTACTCCCGACTGTACGCGAAGGCGAACTCTCTCACTGGGGAGCAGTCCCTCTCCAAGTACCTCAAGTACACAGAGGAAAGTCTCGACGTGAACATCGATCGATTGTTCGATGTAGCGGCGTGATTATTGATTGATTTATTGATTGATTTACCATATGCATCTTGCATAGTTTCCCTCAAGTACACGAAACGTGAACATCGATCGATTATTCGATGTTACAGTCTAATTATTGATTGATTTTGTGATTATTGATCGATTTTGCTACCGTATACCTTTTGAACTGTTTATAAGATTCTAATCTATTCGCTCCATGGTTGTGAAATGTGTTCATAATTTGAGATAGCCTTGCATAATGCCCTAAAATTCCGCTTACAAAATGATGTGATATGCAAAATATGAAAATAAAGAAACTTTTATTTCATAGCAATAATATTCATCTTCGTTTATTCAATAATTCGTCTTTGACGTATGAATATCTGCACATGTTACAATGAATTTGAAATTTTGCAATTCCTTTCGCAGTCAATCCCCTCTTCCATTAGAAAGCGAAGTTGATTTGGTTCTCATTGAGTATCTGTGGCACAAATTTCACTGGTAGAGCTGCGCACGTTCGATGTCAAGATCTGTTGTGGCAGCACAGACTATTAGAGACCGTGAACAGACTCAGATGTTGACAACCGCTCATTTCTAGCCGTCTAACTACATTCCTAGCGGTCGTCTCTCATTTAGCAGAGACGACCGCTAGGAATGTAGTTAGACGGCTAGAAATGAACGGCTGTCAATATCTGAGTCAATTCACGGTCTCTACAGACTATTTGCTTTACTGTGTCATCGCGTAGATCATTTCTCGAAGATTTTGTTTTTATATAATATTTTTACACTTAGGGGTGCCTGCGTGAACGAAAAACCTTTACTTTTGCGATCTCATAGCACCTGTGCGACGCAATATTGCTGTGTAGAACAGTGCCCTTATCTCAAGGTCCGGTTATTGTGCTGTTTCAGTATCAGTTTGACTGTTTTAATCGAGTCCCAGACATCTTCGATAGTCAGTAGACGACCTTATAGTCTACAGTTATAAAGGACACTCGCGATGGAATAGTGTTCCAAGGGTGTCAAGAGTGTTACAGCTCTGTAGTCTCACTGATATGCCACGTGGTGGGAATAGAGAATGTGTGTGCAAAGCGTATCGTTAAAGATGTACTCTGTGTCTTCTCTTATACTTTTCCTATTGTCCCTGCCCAAATGACCTCCAGGTCAAATTCTTGATAGCGTTTATAATGTTTACTTACTTTCTCAGTAAATTCGCTCCACATGTCCCACTGGGTAGTGAGAATATGTACCAGAATAGTGCCATAGTGATCAGTTATGATCAGAAGCGCTACCTTTCACTTAATTTACTGTTAGGTGGTAATCCGGTTGTATTAGGGAAATCATTGCTCATATTGCCTCTCTTACGGTTAGCGGCTGTTCCTGTTGGTTGAGTGCTAATCGTACAGGGGCGAAACAAAACGGTTGGGAAGAGACTGAGATAGTGTATGCAATCGCGTGTCTGCAGAATGTGATCAGTGATGTGTTCCGTGGGTGAAAGTCAGGATCGCCATGGACATTTGCGCCATAATGACGAAATGAACCGGTGTATGCCGTGAGAGTGCTGTCCACTTCACCATTATGGCGCAAATATCCATGGCGCTCTTGTCAATCGCCGTCTCTTTTCTTGCACCTAAACTATCTCTTCCTGCTGTTCCTAATGACTTTCATGCAGAGAGAAGTCCTTAAATGTTCGATTTCTAACCTAAAAAATGAAATTTTGGCCAATTGGTAGAGCCGGTGCATTTCGCTTTCACGCCCTGTTCATTAGTGGATTAGCTCCTATGCTTTTGTTATGTGTTTGCGATAGTGGTAAATAATATAATATCATATTATGTAGCATATTTACACTCAATATTCCTCTGTTGTTCTTCTCTTTCACACATACCCTCTCTCGTCTCCCCAATGACCTTACCCACGTGGGCTAATAATCGACCTGTTTTTTATCGCGATTTTTTTACGACCTCAGCCTTACCACTCCACTATTGCCATTCTCTACTCTCGGAGGAATTTATAAACATCACAATTCCCAAAAACCGACAGTTTTGCTTCCGCAAAAAATGCATAGATCTCACTCTGCTGTAATTATCATATTGTTGCATGTCTGATCTTCGATCGAACCTCCACAATTGCGCGTTAATTATGCCTTTGCACGTAGTCGGTCAATGAGTTTTCGATCCCATTGACATTACGAGAAGTTTGTCGTCGACTGATTTAGACTTTCCACGTATCGTTTCAATGTTTCATCTGTTCCGTTGACAGATGTCTGTCAGGAACAATTGCGCGTTAATCGTTTAGCAACGAGATCAGTCTACTGCATCGTTATGGCGCAAATGTCCATGGTCGAGCGCGTCTTTCATTTGTTCAAGCAATTTACTTCCCATCGTTTCTCCTAAGCTTTCATTCTCGGCGACTGACAAGTGTGCCATGGACCTTTGCGCAGTTTTTGGTGAATGGACAGGTGTGCCGTCGATGTAGTCAATGACTAGGGTGGGGAAAGGCAGCGAAAGTACATTTTTCATTCGTCTGAGTTACTCGGAGCAGTGGTCTCTCGCGATGAACAACCGCTCTGAGTGAATCAGACGAATGAAAAATGTACTTTCACTGCCTTTCCCCACCCTATCAGTGACAGTGAAAGGAACGGCGCCGTCGTTCTTTTCGACCCCCTTCATTTTCATTCGAACAATGACTTCCTTTGGCGGCCTCTAGTAGTCATTATGAAGGCGCAAACGCCCAAGGCGCTCTTGTCTTTCACACTTTTATTCCTCTTCCCCGCACCCGCTCTATTCATGTGTCAATCGCAGATTAAATCACTTGTTTTTATGTAACATTGATGGGGGTGAGGTAATCCTTTAACAAATTAACAATTACAGTTGCCCGCGATGCCGACTGGAGCGGCGGCACTTCCATGGCGCGCCGCGGCGAGCATCATTCTTGGTAAGATTACTGTATCTTTGTAGTTTGATCTCTGTCGTTTTATTTTCAATATAGTTTGACCCCTTACAGTATCCCGGTCCACGAGACGCGTGCTGCTGCTGCGTCGTGGCAAGACTGCCGCCTTCATGCCCGGTTTCTAGTTTGCACTTTGTAGTTTGATCTTGAACTCTGAATCAGGCGCTCTCGTCTTTCCCGGTGGAGTGGTCAACGACGGCGAGACTGGTGCCGAGGCTGCGTTCAGGTTTGTAGTTTACTCTTTTGAACTTTCTAGTTTGGTCTTTGTACTGTGATCCCTGACGTTCAGGGAACTATTCGAGGAGACAGGCGTCCTGGCACTCTCGAGTGGATTCCGATATTCGTCTACTGAGACCCAGGTGATTGGGTTACGCTAGAATATGAATTAATTTCCAAGGGGGTTCAGGAGCAGTGCTGATTTTGCGAATTTATTGCTCTAATATTTCAGCCGTGCTACATAACATTGCCGGCTTTATTTTCGTGACTGTGATCTTGAGAGTAGGAAAGGAAGCAAAAGTATGTTTTCCATTTGTCTAATTCCCTCGGAGCTTTTGTCCACCACATGAGAGAGAGAATTAGATGAATAGGAAATGCCATTTCTGCTCCCTGCCCCTATCCTGGTGAATTTATGCTGCATTTTCACTTTATTCGCCGCCATCTTATCGAAAAGTGATCATCGTACACCTACCTCGAATCATGCGCAAAGGTACCACAATGAATGTTGTTATCGTTGTCACATTGGGGGGGGGCGAAGAACATTTGCGCCATTATGGTGAAATGAGCACTCTCTCCGTGATAATAACGCCAACAACGGTTCATTTGTCCATTTCACCATCCTGGCACAAATATCCATCTCATAAGTCCCTACAGGTGGCCCGATGGCAGAACGCCGTGAACGAGAAGGGCGTGTCCAGGAACAAGTTCAAGGAGGTTTGTAGTCTGTAGTTTGATCTCAAGTTGTAGTTTGATCTCAAATTGTAGTTTGATCTCAAGTTGTAGTTTGATCTCAAATTGTAGTTTGTACTCTGATCCCTTTGCAGATCCTCGGCCCCTCCCATCTCTCCTTCGACAAGCTCATTCCCTGGTCCACGTGGCTGACGCCCAATGCGCGCCACTACAGGTTGTAGTTTGTAGTTTGATCCCCGGGATATCGATCGCTTGTATATGGGCGTATTTTGGGCATTACTGCTGAAGCCCGGACTCTAGTAGGTATCGTAGGAAACTGTAGTATACTGTCGCTACAGTATTCCTACTACTGCAATCCTACCACATTGCTTCGCTATACTACAGTTCCCTACGAGGTACTAGAGTTCAGGCTTCAGCAGAAGTTCCGTTGGTTGTAGTTTGAACCGCGAATATCGATCGATTATATTACTGTAGTTGATCGTTGCAGGAGACGCTACATGACGGACTTCTTCGTGCTGCCGGTGGATGATGAACCGGAAATCAGGTTAGGAAACTGCAAAATTAATGTATTATGAATGATCGGATTATTCATTTGGATTTTTCTATCATTATGATTGGAAAGACTGGGTGGATTGCTGTCAGTCCTAAATTCTGAAGATATTTATTTCCGCCATGCGAGAAATTGCTGGGTTTTCAGTTTGTTGACTGCTCTGTAGGGGGTCGGCTTTGGACTGAAAGTATATGTATTTTCTGTCAATGTTTATCTGGGAGCTCTTATGCAAAGCAATTTTGTTTTTAGTCCAACTACGCGACTAATATTGCAGTCTTTTGTAGCATATCACGGTTTGCCAATTCATCGCCGCTTTCCAGAACACTCCCTCAATGTACTCCTTGTATTGCTTATTGTTAGCGTTCGTTAGATACAGCTGATTATATTGCTCACAGATACGAAAGATGCACTTTCGCGCAAATGTCGATTTCTGCTGACGAACGAACTGTTTCAGTCACTCCATTCCTGCACTCCCTCCGGGGCGGTAGATTAGTAGTAAGGTTGGCAGTTTGACTAGGTTTTAGGATATGTTTCACAGCTCTTATAAATTCAATATATGTAGCCACGGTGAAACATATCCGAAAACATAGTCAAACTGCCAACCATAATTGGTAGTAACTATGGTTACGAAAGGTAACGTACCCAGAAGCACTTTGGACAAGCAGGGTTACGTAGTCCTAATAGCAGCCGGCCTTAGCGGTGGGCCCCACCAAGCGTTATCGCTTGACGTGGCAGCACCTTTTCCTTTTTTACTCCTGTACTTTGAAGAGTAGTCAAACAACTGAAAAAGTCGGCAATTTTGTGCATCTCTGAATTGATATCTTCAGAACTTTTTTCCGATATCGATGCGAATTGTCTCCCTTTTCTGTAAAATTCATGAACGAATTTCAGACACTGCGATCGCGAGATGGCGGGCTCGGAGTGGTGCGACCCTGCGAAGGTGAGTGAACTCTTACCATGATTGCTTGGGTTACGGTAACTCCTGTATTGTCGTAATTAAATCGAATGTTGTGCAAATTTAAACAAAATTGAAATGAAAATAGTTTTGAATAATTCGTTCCGCTTATTTCAGCTTCTTGCGGACGCGTACTCAGCCAAGGCGTCCGTTCCGCCGCCGCAGCAGTACGAACTGAGCAGATTGAATGAGGTGGTGGGTTCGGTAATTCATGTAAATTTTCGAAAATGACAAAAACAAAGCCCGCTGATTTTCTGAAACAGTCTAAGATCAAATAGGAAACTTCTTTATCGGTGCGATACATCGTCTTTTTCTTGGCGTACATACAAAAGACATTGCTAACTATTTTCTAGTGACCAAACTGTTAATATCAAGTTCTGTAGTGCGCTAGGGCAACTTCATAATTTTACCGCTGACTGCCGTACTTCGTCAGCGGACACAGATTAGTGATTTTCTAGCTGATATAAAGGTAGAGGAATCGAAACCAGTTGGTATGCTGCCACAGGCTCGCTAGATTAGCATTTCGGAGTCTGACAAACTTGATTCATTCTGCACATGTGTTTCTATAGAAAGTTCGCCAGATTCCCAGATTATTGTTAGTCATTCGTGTAGAATCCTAGATCGATCTATATATTTTCATACTGTACTTCGTCAGGTCAAACTTCTTACTTTTCCAGGCGGACTACGGTAAGCTTAAGCAGCACAGGATCAGGGCCGTGCTCTTCCCGCAGCTGCTGGTGACTGAAGAGGAGCAGAAGGACAGACAACTGCTGTGCAACATCCTGCCAGGTGAGAAGTCTGACCTGATTGAACTACCGTAATGGGATCTTGGGCTTGACTTACAGTATTCATGTTTCCTTTGACCACAGTAATCGATGCGCAGCAGCCACCGTAATCACTGCGTGAAATTTAGTAGACAATCGCGTCACAATTTTGAAATGTACACCTAAGCAAGGTGTCGCATTTGTCCATTTGATCGCCATGCCGCAAATATCCATGGCCCTTTTGTCATTGAACAATTACTGCGTTGTAAGTTTACACTTCTAGCATCTAACCAACCGATTTGTTTTTCACATACGAGATATCAGTCCAAAATATTATCAACTGACAATCAACGACCCCGTCTTCTGTAAATAAGACACTTACACACGCTCAATGATCTATTCATCAATTACAGTAATCCAATTTTTTCCCTTCAGGAGACCAATTGTACGTGAAGGAGCCTCCGGGGCAGTTCGATCAGGGAACGAAGACCGTGCCGTATGAGCAGCTCGCGAACCCTGACCGGTCGAAGTGAGTCTGACCCTTTTGAACCGTTACCGTAATCTCTGCAGGCCTCTTCACCGCCTCACCTACCTCGCCGACCCCATCTACACACAGTGCAAGATCGACATTTCGGGTTTGTAGTTTGATCTTTGATTTTTATAGTTTGATGTTTGATGCTTCTTCAGGAGTGAATCCACTCAAGATCGGCGAAACGCTGAGGAAGGACGTTCTGGATTCGGGCAGTATCTGAGGGCTACCGTAACTCATTCTTCTTTCCGAGAGTCCCAACTACTTCAAGTGTAAATTGATGTTATGCCATTTGATTGTTTTTCTTATAATAGACAGTGATTATTAGAGTATGATGTACTTGTTTGTGATGATTTAACAGTGCTATTTTTTTGAAATTACGCGATCGCTCTAATCACGACTGTACATGTGCTTACAATTGTTGCGGGAATAAAGTTGCCTTTTTAAAGTTGAAATTTCCGTTCCGTTTCAATTTGCATTCCGACTTGACGGAAAAATGTTAACCGGAAAGAGTATGCAAAACAAGAGACGCAGACATAAAAAAAAGTTTGCGGGCGACGCGTGTAACCAGACGCGCGCGGGCAACAGGTTGTGAATTCATCGAGTTCACCACACCATCCGACCTTTCTAAAACATCGGAGAGTAGCACACACATTATGCACAAGAACAGATCAATAACATGTGCAGGTACGGTAAAGTGTCAAGTACTTGAATAGCGTCCCATGTGGAAAATGCCAGTTTGCAATCGCAAAATCGATAAACGTGAGCAAGTATGGTAGAATATTATGCATTCAAATAATATGTCACGCGGAAAATGTCAGTTTGCAATTGCAAAAATCCTCAGGAACTATTCGGCTTTTGTCAGCTCATTATTGGTGTTGCAGCTTTATTTCCGACTATTTGGACCCAGTTGTCTAGTATCCGAGGAACGATCTCTCACGTGAAAGGCATCCGCTTCGAGGCAATTATACGAATGACAAATGGACATTACCGGTTTAGAAACCGTAATGCTCTCTTCAACAGCACCACATTGCACATTACGGTTACTTTCAAAACCCGGTGCTATGTGAGTGTCATTTGAAAGAGCATTCTGAACCATCGAATACCGTATCACATCCGCACAATACACCATACAGTCAAAACAGCCAATAGATGAGGACAGACAAGACCCAATGAAAGAGAAGAAGGAGATATGTCTTTATTGTTCAAATCCCTGATTCAAGGCTAGAAATGCTCAAATACCGGATTTTTGTAGTATTTTCTTTATCAACATAAAACAACAATAAACATAAAACAAACAAGTGGAACTCGCGAAAATAGGGGGAGTGGAAATGGGAGGTGCTGGGAAAATAAATATGACACGAAAAGTAAATGCCACGAATATGATTGAAGGCAGAGAAATGATTGAGAGACAGAAGATAAATGCAGTCTTATTCCCGGTTTATACTGACACAAAGAGAAGGAACCTTTGCGGTATATTCATTCCCAACAGGAACCACATTTTCCGATTATTGGATAGGGATGGATCCTGGCCAAATTTCCATTGGGTGGAGGGGTTCTGGGAACAAAGCAACGGGATTTCTGCGCTATGCATCTCTAGGATTTCTCGCTCTTGTTAAAAGAGTACGGTATACGGCCAGCGGTAGATTCCCCATTCTTCCATAACATGAGTCGGGTAAAAAGCACCAATATCAGCCCTCCCACTCAGGTATTAAATTGGGACCACTTCTATATTTTCCTGTTATTCTAACTGTTATTCTCTTCCCGTAGTCATATTTGTGTGAGATTCTCACATGGGTACTGCAAGTTCGGATATTTTTTGTTGGAAAAGCGACACGGTATGTTTGGGATAACCTGTTTTCGTGGCATGGTAAGTGCTCCGCGTAAGTTTTCCAAGCCTTGCCAGAAAATTTCTAATTTTTCCTTTGTCAAGATCTAAATAGCTTCTAGTTTCACGGTTTCAACTAATCGATACTCTATTCTCAGGATTTCCTTACCTTCACTTACCTGAACACACCATCTTCACTTCACGGCAGCCTTCCAGGAGAGAAGAGACGGAAAGGAACATCTTCTGGGCTAAACTGGCTACAATCTGAATGAAAATCACTCTCTGAAACAGCTCCAAGTGATCGAAAACGCAGCCCTCTTCACTAACATGCATGACTGCTCACATTAACTTTAGTGGACAAACTACGCAACGAAGTGGATTAGACTACAAACTACATTCAGCTAGACTATAATCCTGGTTGGGTGGACTGCAAACGACAAATATCTGTGCATGTTCTCGCAAGAAATGTCAAATACAACGAATTCTGGGGCTGCTACGCAGAGCAGACTAATAGGCATGTCAGAAGCTGCCAAAAAGTCTAACATGGCGCCACAGACAAAACTATTTTCTCTCCAATTCCCTCCAGCTTTCAACTCTTTCAGCTGTTCCATTTAATTTCTTAAATGACCTCTCATTTTTAAGAACCTTAGTGATGCATGCGGTAGTGGTCTGATAAGTCATAGTATCTCAAATTCCATGGTGCATGTAGCATAGAGGGTCACTACATGACAGCTCACTGACCATCGACCGTATTAGGGCCCAAGTACTATCAGATCAGGAGTGGGGCCACTACTCAACAGTCTCCCAGAAGAGAGGAACATGCCCCATATTCAGAATGAACTAACAACGAACAGCGCGGGAATTGTACAGTATCCTGGATACTGTATCCAGGATACTGTATCCACTGACCGGAAGCATCGTCCGTCCGAAGAGCAGTACCATCGGAAAAGTGAACCCGTTCTATAATGATGATCCACTCGGTAGTGTCTCCCATCGCTCATAGGAATCACTCTCGAAAAGAGAAACGAAGAACCGAGGGAAAGAAAAAGAAGTGGGATAAATCCAGTATATGGAGCGTACGAGTTCGTCTTGCGAACGATTTCTGATCAGGCAGATCACAGGTATAAGAAGGCAGCAACTGCCATTCTAGCCGCCGCGCGACCGAGTAGCCGCGACTCGGCCGCAACGCACTGCATGTAAATGCTCGCGTACGATGGCATGTGACAATCATCAACGGGAAAGCCATGTATTTGCACATTCTCCCACTAATATCAACATCAGTAAAGAAAAAGGGGCATATAGTCTCAAGCACAAAAAGAAATCAGGCATAGTCGCTTCATACAACGACAGACAGGGATACTGTATTACAACAAATATGTGGCTTTCGTCGGTGAACACGAAAGCCAATGAGCGGCGACCTTGGCGGGTTTTTCTCACGGAATCAAAGAAATGAAGAATACAAAAGAATCTGCTTTTGCAATGAGAATGGAATACCCTCTAACAATGTTGTTCATGTTCATACCAATAAACCAAAAAGACAATTACTGCACACCATTTACCCATTCTGTAAATTCGAAATCGGAAACGTCTCACATTAATTATAGTCTTGCAACACTCCCAAGTACAAAAGTCGAAAATCAATCGATAATCACTGACGAAATACATTACAGCGCTTCTTAACTGAATCAGGCGAAACTCTAAGGCGCTACGTTATCATATGTTAGCCCCGCAGTATCTTCAGTTTCACAAACACTCAAAACAGCACTCAATTAAGCTCAGAGGGAAGAATGTCAATGCATAGCAACAAAAAGACATCTGAAAGAAGAACGGCGTATGAGAGTGAAAGAATGCCTAACAGTCACCAGAGAATACCTCAAATGACACCTCCAAATACCCAATCCCGGTCCTCCACCGGTCCTAGTTCCGCAACTCTTCCACTCAAACGTCAGGTCCTTCACCCCTTCGCCTACAGTATTGGACACCAGCCACAATGGCCAGTCAATGGAATCACCATCTAACGGATTCCTCAAAATACCCTACTCATATTCTCCACTCGGGACCCACACCATCCCTCACGTCGCATAACGAAGAGGTTTACTCTATTCCCCCTCTCTTTCTCCTACTTCCACTACCTAATCACTACCGTGTTGCGACCCTAGGGGCTAAAAAGGAAATTTAAACCTGATGTTGGCCGTAAGGAGCCAACAAACCTCCATCCCTACGTCCTCTACCGGCCGTCGTCCCTCTCGTCGGCCGACGGCTGTAAAAGCAGAAATTTAGCAAGAATAAACACTGCAAAACACTGGAGCTGAGGGAGGATACATAGCCAAGTAGAAGCCCGAGAGCTTGGCTATGAAAGAATACCAAAACAGGGCAAAATGACGCTAAACTTCATCGCGAACTAACCGTGCCCAACTTCTTCCTCCACTTTTCGTCCCGCCCGCCCGCCAGTAATCGTTTCCTTCGGGCTTTTCA